>JAXIVH010000013.1:1107345-1174845 GCA_036785325.1 Urophycis tenuis
TTACTGTTTGCACTTTCACATACAAAAGCAAATTATTCTTAATATTTTAGACTACATTGTCAAGCCTTTCTGACCCACTTGTTAAAGGTTTAATATGTAACATTGACAGAGCAGAGGATGGAGACTGCAGTCCAAATTCACAACATTGGACAGCGTTGTCCCCGCCCACCCCTCCTCCCCAGACTCTACGACATCACAGATTGCCATGTTGAGGACAAGGAACAATTTCCCTTGATTCAGTTTGTATGCTTGCTTCCATGGCTGCAGCATATTATGTTTGTGTGTCTATTTATTTCATATCTGGCACCTCAGAGCATATACCTGGGTTGTATAGCATTGTTGTGGGAGAGGCAATTTTTTCTAATTTAGCTTTCTCAATTTAGTTTCAACCTCTGATGACATATCCCAGTCACTCTATGATTAAGTACAGTACATTTGTTACGTAAAGCTCCTTTAAGTAGCTTTGGAAAAAAGCTGAAAGGACTCAATGTAAGGCTGTTGTAGGGTGAGGAGAGGAACACAGAGGCTCACTGCTCAAAGCTTCTGGAGCTACCACCGGAGAGAGAGGACAGAAAAGAGCAGAAGAGAGAAAGATTTCAAACAAACAAATAATCAGGGATGACATTACAGCCCCTGAGTGACCTAAAATCTAAATGGTATCATCAAGAGGCAGGCGCAGTCAACTAGAAACAGATATTCTCACAGCGCATTTCACTCACTAATAGCTGACAGGTGGTTACGGCATTTCTAACAAAGACACTCAAATTGCAGCTTTCTTACCTACAGCACCTGTAAATGAACTAGTCATAAAGTATGGATGATCAGACAATTTCATGTGATGCAGTTTGTGAATAAAATACATTTTCTCCCAACAGCCTGGTGGGGGATTGGTGGGTCAGGCCTTTACATTAAAGAGCATGATTCTTTTTCCACAATGAACTCACCGAATATCAGCCATGGACCTGGATTCTCTACCCAGGATGTAACATTCTCGCTATAAGCTTCCTCTTTGCTGTTTTCTCCTTCACCTGCGGGTTTTTTTTTTTTTTTTTTTAACAAACTGTTATGTATTTTACAGTTTGATGTCCTCAACCCTTTTCTGTAATGTAATTGGAAAAAAAAAGCTATTGGATTTGTTTTGTGTTTGATTTGTATTTGTTTTGTTTCTGTTCAAGAAGACTCTGCATTGCGGTGATGTTTCATAAAGCATGGAAACATCCCCAACATCAAGAGTCACAAGACACACATGATGTACCATGTAAGTCTTTAAAGCACACATGGGGAGATTGATAGATTTTATAGGAACATGGGGAAGAGAGGAGTACAGACAGCAGTTTGTCCATACGGTGTAACTGGAGAAGTATTGTGCTGGTCAGTGCATCTGCTATTCCAGGTAAGTAAGATGGACATGGTCAGAGGCTTCCCCTGCTGGAACATAGATTACTCTAGTAAACTGCTATGAAGGATCCCCTGGGGACATGCAGGAGGAACCACACCACACAGTCCCGTTTGGAGGCTATATTACTATTTACTAATATATTGAAGTTCTAGCATTTCTTCCACAGGTCCAGAGCTCACGTCCAACATTATGTTCACTTCAAGGGCAAGATAATAGAATATGAGCCTGACTTTAAATGAGCATAAACAATAACACTTTCACTTACCGACCTCATTGCGATCTAAAAGGGATTTGTGATTGTAAATGTCAAATCGCCAGTTGGTTAAAACCAACACACAGAACACACAGTACCTTGACCTCACATTGCTTCGTTTCAAAAGACACACCCCATAAAAACGTCTCGTCGTGGAAAACAGGCTTCAGTTGGCTGGAGCCCCTCTGTGCTCCATGTCATGATGTGACTCACCCCCGGGTCACAACCCTGATCCTTCACATTTACAGTCTGTGTGTCTCTGTGTGTGTGGCTGTGTGTGTCTCTGTGTCTGTGGCTCTGTGTGTCTCTGTGTGTGTGGCTGTGTGTGTCTCTGTGTCTGTGGCTGTGTGTGTATGTGTGTGTGGCTGTGTGTGTGTCTGTGTGTGTGGCTGTGTGTGTCTCTGTGTGTGTCTCTGTGTGTGTGGCTGTGTGTGTCTCTGTGTCTGTGGCTGTGTGTGTCTGTGTGTGTGGCTGTGTGTGTCTCTGTGTCTGTGGCTGTGTGTGTCTGTGTGTGTGGCTGTGTGTGTGTCTGTGTGTGTGGCTGTGTGTGTCTCTGTGTGTGTCTCTGTGTGTGTCTCTGTGTGTGTGGCTGTGTGTGTGGCTGTGCGTGCATGTGTGTTTGAATCAGAATCAGAATCAGAAACTAGTTTATTGCCAAGTATACTTGCACTTACAAGGAATTTGACTTGGTGTAATTGGTGCAAAGAAAAACAAGTATTACAAGTATTACAACAAGTAATAAAATATATAACTATAAATATATATACAGTGAACATGTGTGTACTTGTGCATGGATTATGTATGTGTGTGTATGTGTGTGTGTGTGTGTGTGTGTGTGTGTGTGTGTGTGTGTGTGTCTGTGAGTGTATTATGTATGTGTGCAGGTGGGTCAGCTTTTACACGCATGTGTATGTTGCCGTGTGTGTGTGCATACATGTTTGGGTGTGTGTTGGTGGAGGGCAGTCACACATGGACCCATTAAATCCTTTTTCAACCAATTCAGCTTGAGCTTCTACGGCAGCTAACTATGTTAGCCCCCTCGCTCAGCCGCTGGGCAGCACCTCACAATCATGTTAGCTGGGCACTTGTTGCTGTTGTCTGGCAAGTAGAAGGAGGAGGAGGAGGAGGAGGAGGAGGAGGAGGTGGGGAGAGAGAGAGGGGGGAGGAGGAAGAGGAGACGGAGGACGAGGAGGAGAAGGAGAGAAATACAAGAAGGAGGTGAAAAGAGAAGCAGTTCTGTTGGCCAGAAAGTATAAAACACAAACAAACAAATAAATAAATGGAAAAAAACAAACAGTGGGCCCCTTTTCCTTAGTTTGATCTTATTTTGTAGAAACAGAATCTAATTTGAGAGGGTCTGTGTAGATTGTAGTGATTACAGACTCTGTTCTCTGTTCCAGGAGCCCTCGGTATAGAGCTACTCTGGCAACACAACATTGCCCCAAAGGTCTTGAACCCCCCCACCCCCCCAAGACTCATTACATTATTATTATTATTATTTTAACTTGTAATCTATATTTTATTTGGTTATTTAAGGGCAAACATTGCACTCCTTCTTACAAATGCTGAGTTTGACTTGAACTATAATATTCAGAATATAGAGCTTGATAAATATATTCATTGGGTTAAATGTGATTCACTAGTTTCTAGATTATCTATTTCATCTATAGGGAGCAGGTAAGCATGTTAGAGTTATGGCCGTTGACACATATTGACTGTTATAAATCAATAATGGCCGCTAATCATTTGATATATTGGGTAACTACACACACTGACGTGTGAATTGGATTTCATAATGCAAACCACTTTGTAGAATGAAAGTCCACTGTGACATGATGATTGGATATGCTACCTCCAGGGTCCACACCACTTCCTGCCCTGAGCCCAAACAGAAAATGCATGGCGTGGTCATTTCTAATGAACATTTACCATTTTGTATTATTTGAATATAGTCCAACTATATTTAACTGCAGTGTAACTATTCCAAGTTAGCTGTAATGTGTTAAAACAAGGATTTTCTCTCTGTACAAAGCCACTTGTAGAAATGGGCTGCAATTGGTGACTTCTTTTTCTTTGATCATTCAAGCAAGAGCATCACGTTGTGTTGTAAAGTGGTGGGCTCAGAGAGAAAAATAAAAATAATAAATATCCAGACGTTTTTAACAAACTATGCTTTCAAAATTGATGGGGAGAAAATGGGCTATTTCAACAAATGGTGGGTGACATGTCCCCAATGTCCCCAGTGTAAATGACAGCTATGTATTCAAGCATTACGCTCAGATAATAAAAAACTGCATGATTTAACGTCATCGTTCCTCCCTGACGTAGGCCCAGCCTTATTCCACAAGGTCATGTGACAGGATCTCTCTTTTTCACCACTAATGGGGCGGCAGTAGCTCAGTGTGTGTAGAGCGTGTGGACCGAGCGGGTCGTCCACTAACCGTAGGGTCGGCGGTTCGAACCCCTTGACCCCCCCCCTCCAACTGTCCACATGTCGAACCCATGTACTGATTGTAAGTCGCTTTGGACAAAAGCGTCTGCTAAATGCCCCTTTACTTTAATGTCTTTGATAATAATGAATCGAGAACTATGAACATAACTCAAATTATCCCAAAATACATGTGCTGATATTTGCTGTACGTCCCACCGTAAATCACCCTGCTCCCAACTCCTGGGTTGTTGTTTTCATATATAGACCATTAGGCCTTTACTGTCAGCCAAGCTGCAAATAAATGTAGAGATAGTCAAAAATTCATTTAGTAACATTCTAAAGTAGAATAAATTCATTAGTAGGCCTAAAACAAACAAAAAAAAACCTAAATATAAAATAAATAAATAAATAAATAAATAAATAAATGTAAATGATAAATAAATGTAAATGTAAATGTAAATGAATAAAAGCATGCATGCTAATAAATACAAAGAGGAAGGTTCTCTAACAATCTACATAGTGATCCACAAATGAATTATTGTTAGTAAGAAAATGGGATTTGACGAATTGTTTTAGTTCAATTAAGAAACCGACCCCTGGGGTTGGCGGAGGAGCGCGCAGATGCCTTGACGTCAGGAGCCGTGGACAGATGTCCCTATAAAGAACCATATAAATACGAGCGGCCACTGAGCGCTGCACTTGAAAAGGCGCTTCGCAGAACTCGGGACGAAGCAAACCCGGCGCGCTGTCCTTAAACCCACCTTAACCCTCCCATCAGTCTACCCCCCACCCCGAGAGAAGATGCCCATTTCTAACAGCTCGACGTCCTCCACAAAGACCATCCGCCGTGCCGCTTCTGAGATGGAGCGCTCCGACTCGGTGACGGTAGGACATATTCAGTATTACATTTTCAAATCTGGATTTGAGTTGCATGTAGGCCTAAGTTGAAATAGTTTTGTTCCGTCGATCCCAAACTCAAAAGAGGCACGGGCCAAACTTTCCTGCATAAATCTGGTCACCCAGTTAATACCATGTGGTTATTGGAGATACTTTCTTGTGACCATTTCAAAACCTACCTTGTTGTGGTTTCCACTATAACGAATTGTGCGTAATGTCACCATTACGCACAGACTCACTGTGGGATACACGTGAGAAGTTCAGCCGTCCTTACATGATGTTCTTTATGAGACCACATCTCGTAAACAACACCAACATTTGCATTCTTCTATCAGACGTCAGGGGACTGGGTTCTGGCCCTGGGATACTGGGTGTGCTGGTTGTGGTTAATTAACCGCTGTGTTTATTGATTGGGAAAGAATACGATAAAGAAGGGAGTTTTATCTGAAATGTGCATTTGGCAATTTTACGAGGTCAAATTGGAATGCTGTCCTAGTCTTTCTTTTATATTATTATTATTATACATAATAATATAACTCTCAATATTTGCTTATGCCATGAGCAAATATGCAATGTTTATTTGTAGCTAAAACACTTGAACAGAGGTACTGTTGTTTCAATAATAAGCCTTGATTCAAGGTTTCAGATACGAAGATCATCCTACTCTCAGTGTTGTTACCATGGCGACTCACGCTGTGACCCTGGAGAAAGCTGGTCCACAGCAGGATAACCCCGCCCGCTGCTGCACGGGCGGGGTTAACCTGGTCCACAGCAGGTTAACCCGCCCGCTGCTGCACGGGCGGCTCCTGTCTCACTGCTTTACATTATGGCAACGAACAATTTGTAATAGTTAGTCATAGTCATATAGTCATCTTCAAAACTAGTGTAGCCTATTCCATTGCGTATCGTGTGACTATTCCCATGGTCTTTAAACTTCAACACAACGCACCAACTATTGAATTCCATAGAACTCAACTAAAAGTGAATACCCGCATCATTCAGCATCCTTACAGTTTTTTTTTCACAGATTTTTTTTTAATTGATCATACCATAAAACCTAAGCAAAGCTCATCAAACAATGCTAGCCTTCTTTACGCGTGTATCCACAATGCTATATAGGCCTAGCCTCAAGGCCTCAAGGTTCAAACCAAAAAAGACAAGAAAGTCCTGACATGAATTGAGAGATGGACCGCCTTGTGTTGACCCACAGTCGCCGCGGTTCGTCGGCAGGCGGCAGAGCTTGATCGAGGACGCGCGCAAAGAGCGCGAGGCGGCGGCTGCTGCCGCGGAGGCGACGGACGTGAGCGAGCAGATCGTGTTCGAGGAGGAGAACGGCAGGGCGCTGCTGAACGTCTTCTTCACTCTGAAGACCTCCAAGATCCCGGCCCTGTCGCGCTCCCTCAAGGTGTTCGAGGTATGGCGCGATTTTAAGGCTTAGCCTCGATAGCCTGACATCATATGTATATATGAAGAAGTTAAGTTATTTAAATTTTGGCTTAACCCCTAATTGTTTTATGATGATGATGATAGCCTAATTATTATTTCTGTCTTCTAAAGTTAATTGTATGTGTATGTAATTGCATGTGATACAACGAATTAGCGGAGACTTTTTAAAATGGTGTCATTAACAGAAAACTCAACAAAAAAGCTACTATTTTGTACCAAATGATTCATATTTAAAAATTCAAATTCTTGGCCTATTTTATTTGCTGATGAGATATTGCTCCATATATTCAAGATTCAAGATTCAAATTGTTTATTGTCATGTACAGCAGGGAAAACAAGTTTCTCTGTGCAATGAAATTCTTTCAATGCTGTCTACACTGATGCCGGGTAATATATAAAAGAGACAAATACGTACAATATATATACAGTATATACAGTACAACAAAAACAGTGGCAATGTATCAAAGTATTAAGTAGGCTATCTAATATGTGCACATTGAAATGCACACATTTGGTTTTAATGCACTTATTGCAAAACAGTTTACAACCCGGCAGCCCCCCAAAAAACACGATCAGATTACCACACAGATTATATTGTAAAGTCTCTCTCTCTCTTTCTCTCAATCTGTCCCTCTCTCTCTCTCGCTCTCCCTCTCTCGCTTCCTCTCAATCTGTCCCCTTCTCTCTCTCTCTCTATTGCTCTCCCTCTCTCTCTTCCTCTCTCTCTTTCTCTATCGCTCTCCCTCTCTCTCTCTTCCTCTCAATCTATCCCTCTCTCTCGCTTCCCCTCCCTCTCTCCCTCTCTCAATCTTCGTCTCAATCTGTCCCCCTCTCTCTTTCTCTATCACTCTCTCTCTCTTTTCATCTCAATCTGTCCCTCTCTTTCTCTCCCTCCTTTTACTTTCTTTCGCTTCATATTTGTTTTGAAAAATCAAACCTCATTTCTGGAGGTGTGAAAGTGTGAGCGTATGATGAACAAAGACAATCTCAGCCATATTCAACTGTAAATATGTGTCTGTAAAGGGTTTAATTCATGTGTAGTCTGGACACCGTAGAAAAGTATGTTTTCAAATCCCCTTCTGAGAGCTTCATCCGCTCTTGTGAATGTGATTTCCATGCAGCAACAGGAAACAAGTCTTACAATGCCACTCCCTGCATGGTGGCTCTGTGGCCCGGGCTTGTGGTAGAGCAGCCCAACGAGCATGTTGAAGATAACCTCATCACTCAGATCAGTAGAAATGGCACTTTTCTGTGACTGCCACTTGGTTTAACTGTCACCAAAGTGCTGCTGCTAGACTTTCAGGGCACACCCAGTCATTTTAATACATGGTCTATTGCTAACGAAGGTTGATGTGATCCCAAGAGAGACGTTTGCGATGCTTGGTCCTTTAATCTCCCGGTAGACGTTTGAAGCGAAGATCCACCACCTGGAGACCCGGCAGTGCAGGAAGCCCAAGGACCAGCAGGGGGCGCTGGAGTACTTTGTCCGCTGCGAGCTGCACCGCTCCGACGTCGGAACGCTCATCAGCTCCATCAAGAGGACTGCTGAAGAAGTCAGAACCACCAAAGAAGTAAAATGTAAAGCACCACCACCACCACCACCACACAAACATGAGACAGTGGCAATGTCTCCATTTTGAGGAAATAGGAAATAGGTGGCCAATATAAAATATAGGCAGCATAAATCAATAGGAAGAATAGGAAACATCCAGACTAGGTTCCTAGATTGGGGAACATTTTAAGAAAGCATCGGATTGGTCCTTGTTCAATGCATGAGGTGCAGCACAAGAACCAACACAAGAATTCTGCTTCATCTTCTAAATAAACCAGTGTAAAACATGTGAAGGCCCAGTTCAATGTAACATAACCTTTATTTGACCGCTGTTGTGTTTCATTCACTAAGTTGTTTTATTTAATCATTTCTATGTCATGTGTAAAAGATGCATGTCACATGAATGCTACCTGGTTAGGCTGTCTCTTTGTGAGGCTCTTTCACAGGAAGATCTCTGCTCCCAGAATTGTACTTATGACAAATGTACTCTTTGTTAGTCGCTTTGGATAAAAGCGTCTGCTAATTGCCCTAAATGTAAATGTAATTTAAAATCCTAAATAAACGGAAATATACCATTGCCAAAAGTAATTAATATTTTGAAACTATCACAGTTGGCACTGTGATAGTTTCAAACATCACGATGTCACCCCATAATGGCTTATAATTTCATGATTAATTACTAAATAATTACTAAAACTTCATGACAACCATTAACATTCCAATGTTGTACAATGTACAACCCTGCTAACACACTCGTGATTCAGCACAATTTTTTAAACAAATCATACAGTCTCATGTTATTTATTATACATGTTTAAAAGTTCAACTGGCTGAAAGCATCATGCCTATGTTTTCTCTCTATAATCCAGTTCACTGGTTTCCAAAGCAGATAGCAGAGTTGGACAAATGCCACCATCTGGTGACCAAGTTTGATCCTGACTTGGACCAAGATCATCCCGTAAGTTCCCTCATTAAAACATTTGTTTATATAGTGTACATTGATAAAGTATTGTAATGTACAATATATTAACGAAGTATAATAATAATACTATTTTATCAGACAGGACTGGGGTTATAACATATCACATAGAGACTCTACTAAATATTTTGTTTGGAAAATGTCAAAAAGTATATTAACATTTCAAAGTCAGCTAATAAACTCAGGATTCCAGGATTGTAAGGGGATGTCTGGATCCCCCCACACACACCCCACCCCATGTGTTTGTTCCTTGCAGGGATTCTCTGACCCTGTCTACAGACAGAGAAGGAAGCTGATTGGTGATATCGCCTTCACATACAGACAGTAAGACAATAGTTGTCTCCAGACAGTAACGGTATACAGCACACAACAGATGAACTGAATACTTCTGTAATGTGTGTTCTACTTTATGCATAATTTCCTGTGTAACATTCAGCCGTTCTGACAGTGTTGCTTCGCCCACTTTGTTCTCCTTCAGTTGTGGTTTGATTGAGTCTTAATGTTCATGTGCATTTGATTTCAAAGCAATGGCCAGCAGTCAATCAAATGCATGCAAACCTTGTGATGCCATTTAAAGGACAATGTGATCAAAACCACCTGTCATTACTCTCATTACTGTGTGCAGCGGCAATGCCATTCCCAGGGTTGACTACACAGAGGAGGAGATCGGGACCTGGTGAGTGGTGTCTTTCTGTTCATGTGGATGTGTGAAATGTATACAGGGTGTACATTTCATGTATCTTTCTGTTCATGTGGATGTGTGAACTGTATACACGGTGTACATTTCATGTATCTTTCTGTTCATGTGGATGTGTGAAATGTATACAGGGTGTACATTTCATGTTTGTTAAAAGTAAACACAGCTGAACTCACCAAGTAGAATCCTGAGCTGAATTGCAGATGTGAGTGTTGTGTAGGAAGAGAAAAAAGAAAAGAGAAGATTTTATAACTAAACAACCCAAACAAATGCCTCCCCTCTGCGCTCTCTCCCTGCGTCGCTTCACCATTGGGGAGAGTTGCATTCACTGTGGTTTACACGATGGCATGGTGAGCCACTTGCCCTGATTGGTCAGAGATGAGCCAGACAGAGGCAGGCGTGGCTTCAACCAGGAGAGTCTCACTGCGCATTGCATTGTCATTTCAACAAACAAATTACACAAAATAATCCATCTTAAATCTTCCCTACAGCACCGTACCTTGATGCTTTAGTGATATCTTCATTAACCAGATTAAAATGTTTTCATTTCATTTCATCATCTACCCCACCATGAAACTTCCTTCACCACAATGAGCAGGAGCAGTCTCACACATTCATTCAAGATGTCTCTTTCTGCTTTTGTCCTCTGCTAACTTATGGTCAAGACAATAAAAACAGCATACAATATGAAAAAGACAGTAAACAGTATTAAATGGATAGTACTCAGTTAAGAACAGTTGACCTGATTTCCAACAATTCAACAATTTTCTTCGCTCTGCTGTGGACTCAATGCAACCATGGATGTACATCCAAGAAAAAGTCTGCAAATACATTTCTGTGAGGGACATTGTGGACAGCCAATGAGAATCATGTCCTAAGTTTCTGGCGATGCTGCCCGGCTGAACCCGCCCTATGTATGAGCTGTTCAGGACGAGCCTCATGGTGACGCAGTGTGAATGAACGGTGTGAACGCTACACGACTCGGCCCATGCTTGTGTGTGTAGGAGGGAGGTGTACGGGACACTGAGAGAGCTGTACAACACCCACGCCTGCAGCGAGCACCTAGAGGCCTTCCAGCTGCTAGAGAGACACTGTGGCTACAGCCCAGACAACATCCCTCAGCTGCAGGACGTGTCCCGCTTCCTCAAAGGTAGACAGGTAGATGGATATCTAGCACCTTTACAGCATCACTCGGGAGTCCAGTACATAATAGCACTCCCAAGTGATAGAGATGAAGTCAAAATCTCTTTTTCTCTTTTGTGTTCTTCTTTATCTCTCAAACTCCCTTACCTCAGCCTTTGCTCCTGGCCTGATTAAATGTTCCTCCTTTTCTCTCTCTCCCTTTCTTTCTCCCCCATCCCTTTATCTCCCCCTTCATCTCCATCCTCTCTCCCTCACTCTTCCTTTCTTCTCCCCCACCTCTCTCTCCTTCCCCCCTCTGCCTGCCCCTTTCTCTCTCCCACTCCCTCACCCCTCCCTCCCTCTCCCCACACCCCCATCCCAGAGCGTACAGGGTTCCTGGTACGACCGGTAGCTGGTTTGTTGTCGGCCAGAGACTTCCTGGCCAGTCTGGCGTTCCGAGTGTTCCAGTGCACCCAGTACATCAGACACTCATCCTCTCCCATGCACTCCCCGGAACCGTGAGGACACTAGTCACCATCATCATCATCATCATCATCATCATCATCATCATCATCATCATCCTCATCATCATCATCATCATCATCATCATCATCATCATCATCATCATCATCATCCAGCTCTTGGTCCTCGTCTATCTCTCTGTCTGTTGGACGTCAAAGGAAAACCTTCCTCCCCTGTTTGAACTAGTAAAGTAAACTAAAAAAACACCTGCTTCTGGTGCACTTCTGGTAGATACTTTATTAATTACTGGGGCTTTTCGCTTTTCAGTCTTTCACTCTCTTGGCACTCAGACTTGCTACAATTGGGGGTGTGGGGAAAGGCAAAGCATGTGTTTAACCTACACAGGGCAATCTGGGTCCATCTTTATATTTTATCTTGTGCTTACATTTTTAAAACGTTTTAATTTTAAGTTTAGATTTGGACTATAGTACTACTTGAACCTTCACTGTAACCCATAGCACAGTACTTTTTATCAACAGTAAGCTGCTTTAGGAATTGGTTTTCCTTTAACTTCTAAACTAGTCAGGGATGTGATGAGTCTTCATCTAAAAAGTCATCCAGTATTTAATACTCCATAATAACAATTTCATTTGGATTAATTACCCTTCTACTACTCCGGTGTTTTTCAGGGACTGCATACATGAGCTTCTGGGACATATCCCCATGCTGGCTGGCAGGACATTTGCCCAGTTCTCCCAGGTGAGGTTTATATACATATGATTGGTATCTAATTTGATACTTTGTTGGTGGCAGACAACCTTGGCTTTGCCTCAGCCACTTCACCCACCCCGTCTTAAATGATTGTCTTGACTGAAGTTTCATTCATGAGTTGCAACTTGTGGATACCGTCTTATGTAGTTTTGCTTTGATGCCGCTTCCTTTGTGTATTCGTCTTTGTAGAACATTGGCCTGGCTTCACTGGGGGCATCTGATGAAGACATCGAGAAACTGTCCACAGTAAGTAGATGTTTTTCTCTGCAGTGAGAAACATGAATGTACCGATTGTTTAAAACAGCGTCCCACCTCTGGGTCAGTGTGCCGCTGTCTGATGATCCCTGCTGTTCTCTCTGAACGCTCAGCTGTACTGGTTCACTGTCTGATGATCCCTGCTGTTCTCTCTGAACGCTCAGCTGTACTGGTTCACTGTCTGATGATCCCTGCTGTTCTCTCTGAACGCTCAGCTGTACTGGTTCACTGTCTGATGATCCCTGCTGTTCTTTCTGAACGTCAGCTGTACTGGTTCACTGTGGAGTTCTGTCTGATGATCCCTGCTGTTCTTTCTGAACGTCAGCTGTACTGGTTCACTGTGGAGTTCTGTCTGATGATGCTTGCTGTTCTTTCTGAACGTCAGCTGTACTGGTTCACTGTGGAGCTCTGTCTGATGATGCTTGCTGTTCTTTCTGAATGTCAGCTGTACTGGTTCACGGTGGAGTTTGGCCTGTGTAAACAGAACGGGGAGATTAAAGCCTATGGAGCCGGACTCCTGTCTTCATATGGAGAACTTGTGGTACGTACCTTTCTCTTTTCTCTCATTCTCTCCTCTTCCATCCCCTCTTCTCTTGTGAATGATTCTCTCCTCTGAAAGCTGCTGTGGGTAAGAGAGTTGTAAAGAGAGGGAGCAGCGAAGAACTGAGGAGAGTGACATTTTGAAACTAAACAAGCTGAGAGAAAACATCCCAACACTCTCTGTTCCCTCTCTAACATGGTCTGCCATTGACAAGTGTTGTATTGTTCATTCAGAGCGTCTTAAGGTGAATCTCAATGCATGTCATTCAGGACTGGCTAGAGGAGTTAGGGCTCAAGTATGCCTACATGTTAGGCTGCAGACTAACATGTAGGCATACTTATATCCTACATCCATCCTTATCCACTAGACTACTGTGCAACATTCTGCCCCAACACGATCATGCTATGTTTTCTTTTCTTCTCTTATACAGTATGTAGTTGTGTTCCTTCATCATCACTGCCTGTTGTTCCTTCTCTGTCCTGGCCCAGCACTCCCTGTCAGATGAGCCTGAGAGGAGAGAGTTTGACCCAGACGCAGCTTCGGTCGAACCCTACCAGGACCAGAACTACCAGTCCGTCTACTTTGTTTCTGAAAGCTTTCTAGACGCAAAGGAAAAGCTCAGGTACTGACACAAGAACACACATGCACACACACAAACACAGGCACATAGACAATAGATACATACACACACAGGCAAGCATGCACACACACACACACACACACACACACACACACACACACACACACACACACACACACAGTGCATTATAAACATTATATTACTCATAATGCATAATGTCGTTTGTGATATGGGAAAGAGAGGGACAGAGAGAGAGAGAGAGAGAGAGACCTACTACTCTACTATCTCTCTCTATCTCTCTCAACCTAGAGACTACATTTGGAGCATACAGATGTTCTTAATGTAGTCTCAGCTCACTGCCCATCACTGCTGTTTCACTGGGCCTGCACATCAGTGCTGACCACTGAAGTGCTCTATAGATAAAGGTTATAATATCGTTATAGGAGGCTCACTCTTTCCTAGTGTCTCTGTTTCCTCTGGCTCACACGACGTGCATGTTGGCTGTGAGAGAATGGCAGTGTGGGAACGTCTGCCCAGTCGAAGTGTATTTAATACAACCAAATACACCAGGAATCACCAGGGAACCTGGCAGTGGGGGAGCTGTTGAGGCTGCAGCACCCCCTATTGGCGGGGGGCTGTAACTACATAGCAAACAAGTGTACTAAACAATGTATAAACAACTTTCATTTTTTTGAGAGAGGCAGTCCTTAAAACATGGCTGTTTGTCAAATGGTTTAAATCCACCCTTTTTATGACACTTGATACCCTGCACAGTTGACTGATTGTTGACAGAATATTGTTTTTTTTACTGTGTTACTTGTAGTGGATTAGTAGTTTCTTTTTGCCAATGGATTAAATCTCATGCTGAGACATTTCCTGCTGCTTCTCTTCTCTTCTCTTTTGCCCTCGTGGTATAAAGTTCATGTGCCTGGTTCTACTGCTACCAGTAGGCTATATAGGGTCTGACAATACATTGTGTTCTGATTAGGAGTACACCTGCACTCTGTGTGTGAACTGTCCATCTCTGGATTTGGTCCAATGCTGCTGCTTGAAACGTGAACACATGCAAGTGATGGTGTTCACGCTTGCTGCTGATTGTTGCCTAAAGCATTTTAAAACCTGTTTAAAATGTTGCACATTCAAATCTATACAACCATGAATGTTGCTCAGCATTTACTCTGTCGTCATAATGTAGACTCTCTGTCAGCAGCCAACTCTGACTGACTTCCTGCGTCCTGTGAGTAACGGAAGGTCGCTCTGTGTTTCTACTCGTCGGCTAAGGGAGGGAATGTTGAAGTACCATTTTCAAAAGAGTTTCACAGAGTAGAGTGGAGTACCGGCTGCTCCCTGGTCTTCAATGATGTGTGAAACCAAAACATCTAGAACTTCACCATTACTGACATAGGACATGTCCTCAGAACAACTGAACAAGTGGAGTTTATCGGCTCACATGTTAGCTCTAGTACGAGACAGAAGAAGCCTTCTGGTGGCTCTGCAGTGCAGCCCACACACTGCGTAGGCCATGGGTGGCTGTCACAACATCAGGACAGGAGACAGAACCCCTTCAATATACACACTGTACACTAGTCAGGGGTACATCTTCAGTCTGACCTATCAACGAGCACACTACAGAGCATACAGGGATATTGACATAAAACAATATTTTGAAGGACGTTGCACTTACCTTATCTGGAAACCAGCAGTCCTGCATGTTATACTAGAACTTCTTAAAACAAAACAAAAAAAAAAAACCCTGGGTCAGAAACCAAAAACCGAGGGGGTAAAATTGAACCTTATTTCCTGTTTCGTTATATTATATATATATTCTGCCACAGAGGAACAGATTAGTAGAGCATTCAGAAGGCAAGTTTAATAACTGCATTTCTAGAGTGGCCAGCATGGTGTTGATTTGAATCTTTCACAGACTTTTTGGACAGTTTGTTACTGGTCAAGTTTGCGTTTACTGTTAATAGCCAATTACGTGCATACAGAACCCTGCTTCCAGGAACATGATTGGTTGAAACAAATGAAGCAAAATAAACAGAAATTCCCCATTCACCTAGATTTGAGCTCGTCTGCAATCAGATTTTAGAGTAATAATTTCAAATCTGCTTTGTGAGACTGACCTCAACTGAAACCCCCTCATGTTGTGTAGTCGTGTTGGTACTGATGAAGGTGCTCTTGGTTGTTGGTTGTTTCAGGGCGTATGTGGCAGGCATCAAGCGTCCGTTCTCGGTGCGCTACGACCCCTACACCAGCAGTGTGGAGGTGCTGGACAACCCACTGAAGATCCGTGGAGGTCTGGACTCTGTCAAGGACGACCTGAAGTTATTGACAGACGCCCTGAGTGTGTTGTCCTGATGTCACTCACCGCACACACACACACACACACACACACACACACACACACACACACACGGCACACACACACATGGCACACATAGCAAGCTACCCAACACACATGCACAACCCACTGCCCATGCACACACCCAACACACACGCATGCAGCATACACATGCACACACACACACACGCCATGGTTACCGCGGCTACCGCTGTCACCGCCATCTGCTTTGTGGCCCGTGTTCACAACACTGTGTTTGGTGTGGGTATTTGTGTTTGGTATCTGCGCTCTGCTACGTCCAACATGCTAGCGTTTCACTGTTCCTCCAGAGGAGGCCGTACACCCACTGGAGCGAATGGTGATGAAAGTGTTGTGAAGCTGAGGCGGTGGTGTTGGTGGCCCTGTTCCTTAATCGGTGTTCATGTCTCCATCGTGTGGCTCGTGTTTCAGGTGACGCTTTTGTTTCAGCAGATTTCCTTCAGAGGGGATTTGATTTTTTTTTTTTTGTAAATAGAATCACATTTGTTGCATGAAGTTACTGTCAAACCTTGAACTAAATCAACAGCAAATTGTGATCATGAATGGATTAAAAGAGAAGAGAAACAGTATATAGCACTTTTATTAAAACACGTTATTACATTTTAAAGTTAAAAAAAATATATCGATAATGTAAGAAAATAATTATATAATTACAAAGATTTTAATTAAAATAGCTGCAGTAAAACTTTATTTTATTTTATTTCAAATGTTTTAATATGTGTTCTCCAATGTAAATGTAATAAAAAAGAAGGCATACAACTATTGTCAATCATTTTTTACAAAAACAATAACTCATTTTGCCAAGACTTAACATGCATGGTACTACTCTGCTTTCAAAACAAGACAAAGATTAAGGACACAAAAACTAACTAGGACTGCCGACCCCGGAGCTTTTCACACGGTTCACAGGGACACGGCTTTTCTTACTGCAGACACACACACACAGAAACTCAGACACACACACACACACACACACACACACACACACACACACACACACACACACACACACACACACACACACACACACACACACACACACACACACATCCATCCATCCATCCATCCATATATACATAGTGTGCATAGTGTGCTCTCTCTCTCTCTACTGAAGTTTATGTTTATGTTTATGATCTTCTTTCCACAAATTCAAAATGCTAATGCTTTATCCTGGGATACTGGGGTGGCTTCTATCAGCCACAATATCTACAAATGCATCAGTGATCACATGGAGACAGGGCCCTCCGATGAACCAGAGCAGAACCCACGCTGTGACACCAGTAAGCTGTATCACAAAACTGTTGACCGCTGAACAGCGCAGATGTTACCGTAAACCTTTGTGTAGACGCTGTCCTCACAGGCGCTGCCCTCAGTGTAGACGCTGTCCTCACAGGCGCTGCCCTCAGTGTAGACGCTGTCCTCACAGACGCTGCCCTCAGTGTAGACCCTGTCCTCACAGACGCTGCCCTCAGTGTAGACCCTGTCCTCACAGACGCTGCCCTCAGTGTAGACCCTGTCCTCATAGGCGCTACCCTCAGTGTAGACGCTGTCCTCACAGACGCTGCCCTCAGTGTAGACCCTGTCCTCACAGATGCTGCCCTCAGTGTAGACGCTGTCCTCACAGACGCTGCCCTCAGTGTAGACGCTGTCCTCACAGACGCTGCCCTCAGCCCAGTCATCTGGTATGTTCATCAAACATGTTGAACAGCGCAGATGTTAAATCAAAGCGTAAAAGCGCCTTTTAAAATCATCGGGGCTTGTGACAGTCATCACAAAATCAGCCCTTTCAAGAACACGAACATTCAGTGATAAACCAGCATGATTGGAATACAGTATGAGTCAAGCACCAAAGCATGTGGCCTTGTGGGGAGATACACAGAGCGACGCTGCTCAATACGTCCTGCATGGAGCCGGTGTGAACCTGTTCACGCTCAGTTCAAATAAAACATTCTGTTCCTTTGTCGCACTACAAACCCCCCCCGACATCCTGATCATGTTTGGTAGGTTGGTAACCAACGTTTTGCCAACTTTTTCTCAGCTGACCCCTGTGACATCACCGGGGTCAGCGCTCCGCTCCCTATATAAGTCACAGCTTGTCAGTTCCGAGCTCAGTAGGGATTTGACAGGCAAGCGGTTTTACTGCATTTCAGTGTGGAGTTGGCGACTTGGCGAGTTAGCAAGACAGTTAGCGATGGAGCGGTTACGGGCGAAGGACCCTCTTCTCCCCTCTGGTGAGGAACTCTGATGAGCACAGGAGACCCCGGGTCGGGTTGAGGTCGAACCCGCGCTGGTGAGCCTGGGTCCCGCCCCTCCCTGGGTTCCTCCCCGGCGCGAGTGGGAGACCCCCCTGAACGGGTGAGGAGGGAGAGGGGGCTGCTGCAGACCCACTGAGATGTCTGTGGGGTTCCTCTGGTGTGTCTTCAGGGTGGATTCATGCTTTACCTGGACGAGCTGAGGTGCTAACGCAGTGTGTCCCAGATGGTGAGGAGCCAGGGGGTCTCAGAGACTCAGGAGGGGTCTGAGGCAGACCTGTTAGAAAGAGTTCAGGCTGGCAGCCCTGAACCCAGAACACACCTCCACTACACACATGGTTAGCTGCCCGCATTATGTTTACCTGCCTTTGTGTGTGTGTTTGTGTCTGCGTGTGTGTTTGTGTCTGCGTGTGTTTTGTTTTTTATTTGTCAGCATAATCGGTCCTACACTCACATTAAGAGCCACTGATCTACAATACCTAACAGCATCGCAGTCACACAGTAAGCAAGTGACCCATAACGACTACGGTCACCCATCACTCTGGTCTTCACTGACAGCAGAAGATGAAGGCAGGGAACGAGAAGGGGTGTATTTCTGGAGGTCAGAAAAATAGGTGGGGGCTAAGTTGTGGAGGGCTTTGAAGGTGAGCATGAGGTTTTTTATAATCAATCCGATATTGAATAGGGAGCCAGTAGTTGAATGAGAATGGGAGATGCTTGAACTGACACACACACACACTGATATACGTGTGTGTACACACATACACACACATGTTCAGAGAGGTGCCCTCTATGAGTATCAAGTTCCTTCTTCTGCAGTGGACTTGTGGTTTATAGAATAATCTTTGCTAATTTGCATGTTTTGAATTTGCCATAATTCGGCCATTTTCACAGCAACCAAAAATCCCTTTTAATTTCTAATTTAGATGAGACATGTCCATAGATCATGCATGTCCAAACCATGTGTCATTTGGTCCAGTGGTTATATAGAAGAACATTTTACATAACACATTTTTGTTAAAATGTCACTTTACAGAGAAATCTATCAAGACAAACATCATGTATCCAAAAGGATAAAATGTTCAGCATGTAAAATAAGGCCTGTACACCAGTGGCGTAGGCAGACATTGTATTTTGGTTGGGCCAGTACAAAAGTGGGTGGGCCATAGAAGAAAAAAAGGACAAACATGCGCAAACCGAAAAAACAGTGCCAAGTTTAATTTGCAATATTCTGCATTACACTGCCTATACAACGCGCTATGCTCAACCAACAGAGCTCAGTCTGCACACAACAGTATTAGTGGAGCAGATTAAGTCCATATTTCATCAGAATCGTTCACTTGGTGATACAAGCACCAAATTTGGCATAAATGATGTCCAGGATGTACTATTTAAGAAAAGTACGTTATCCAGCTGAAAATCCAAAATGGCCGCCAGTTTTCAAGATGGTCGCCTCGTCAAATGCAAAAAAAAGGTTTTTGAAGTAGAACTTGAATAAATAAAAATAAATTAACGATCCAAACATCAAAATGAATGTATACTGACTGGAAGAACTCAATAGTGTCAATTGAATTTCAATATGGCCGCCAGCTTTCAAGTCTCAATATAACGTGACTCAATATTAGCATTTTCGGAAGCTGTCTGATCAAAGATCAGTGTTTCCCCTACCATTATATTGTTGTAAACCTTGTTGTCTGCCAATGATGTCATATGCTTTGTAAGTTAAAGCAATGTTATGCAGCAATAGCTAATCGCAAACGAGATGCTAGCCACTAAACGAGCAAAACCTGTTGAAATTAGCTTTCTTAGATAATATGACGAACTAGTTAGTCAATAACTGTCCTAACACAGTCAAACATCAAGCAAGTGCAACACGAGACAAAACAAGACGACAAATAAGAGGGCAAATAAGTTACTCGCTAGTCAGGCAGAGAGTAGTCCCGGGCCGCTTCCAGAAAACTGTATAGTGCAGTTATTTGCTTGTTGACCTCGGTATGACAGTAGCAATAAGCTCATTCTCCACACTAAATATTTTTTAAAAGCTGTTTTTGTAAGGTAAAATCGCTAACCCTAACCCTATTTCTTAGGGTAAAAGAGTTGCATAGTGTTGCTTTAAAGTAAGCCTACAATGTCACTCAGTTGAATGCAAATCGTTTTGGGAAGGGTTAGGGTTAGAAACTGTCTCCAGTGACTGTGAAACAGGCTAGTCAACTAATCTGTCTCTTTTTAATGAAATAATTATGCTACAGTAGCACCCATCTCAGCAGATGCCTTCAATATGTTTATTTTTGTGCTATATTTTAAATCTAAATGTGTTAATTTCTCTTCCTTAAACCCACTAGAGGACACTATTTAAAAGGATATTTCCAAACATTATTATGGGGGAGAATGCCCCCAGACCCTCCTACTTTTGTCACAGGACAAATGATAGGTTTTATCTAGCCCCGCCCCCTCAAAGCTGTAAACCTGGGGAAACACTGAAGATATTGCATTAAGTTGAAGGGCAACATCGATGATCACTCATAGAAATCCTGTGGTCAAGCCGCACCTGATTTGACAGGCTCCAGTTAACTGGATGATGTACAGATTGCACAGGACCTAAACCTAGTTGCATCCCATATTTCAATGTGCTTTCGTATTTTGTACAGTTGGGTGGTAAAAGGATAAACCCTCGGCCTTTAACCGTATAACAAAAGATGTCTTCCAGTAATCCATTGAGTTGCACCACTAAAACTGACTGGAGGAAGTGTTGCCTCTGTCAGACAGATACCAAAGAGGAGTTGAAGTCTCCCCCTACCCGTTATGAGTGTAGTTCTGACGGCTATTCCATGATAGCCAAAAACATACCACAATCAATCTGTTGCCCATCAGGTTAGACCCATCCAGATTGGATGATGGAGGTGGTATTGAGGATACATTGAAGCGAAACAGTGCAAAGTATCACCAAAAAAAACAAACAGTTTTTTTTCACATTGTTTGTAAAACCCAGAATCAAAGTTAACATTTCCCTATAAATCGGAAAAGTTTATTCATATTTCTAATGCACTGGTCAACCCAGATAAGCCACGTCCACGTCTCTACATTAGGTGGTCACGTACCTAGACATCACAGAGTGTTTTTTCATTTAATTCCCATTTTTACCTCTATGTTTTCGGTCGCGTTGGTTTTTCTGTCTGTTTGTTTGTTTGTTTGTTTGTTTGTTTGTTTGTCTGTCAACAGGATAACTCAAAAAGTTGTGAACGGACTTTGATGAAATTTTGTGGAGTTGTTGGAAATGACAAAAGAAACAAGTGCTTAAATCTTGGTGGTGATCCGGATCAGCGTGTTGATGTTATGGCATCAGTGACCCCATGGCCTTGGCGGAGGTTTGCACTCTCTGAGTGCTTCTAGTTTCTTAATAATATTCAATCATTTTGATTTTTGAAATGCAGAATTGGATTCCTCATACTCAAAAACATATGTTTTGATATATAAATCATCAAAATAGGATAATTCAATCAAAATATAGTTCAAACACAGTTTACAACCACTCCGAATGGCTGACATCTTGAAAAATGGCGGCCATTTTTTCCCCCCAAGTGGATAACGTACTTTTCTGAGAGAGTAGGTGATGAAGTACTTGTGTGCCAAATTTGGTGCTTGTATCACCAAGTGAACGATTGTCTCAGTAATCTGCTCCACTATATAGAGAAAAACCTGTCCATTATATCCTATTCGAGCTCAAATATATTTACATCAGCAGAACCGGTAACATCAGCTCTACAGCGCAAAGTGCACAAAGCCCTCTCTCACAAACGGGCTGTCAGCTCCACTGGGGAAATGTCTGCACATTTTACAGAACAGCGCATCCTTATTCACACTGTATTCCCACCAAGAAAACTGCCCATACCACTTCGACGAGAAGCGCCTTGATGTTCCATTCTTCACAGTGCAGGGAAAAACATTCAAACTCGGCTGTGAAGGTGGTTCATCAATCCCAGATAAACCAGCCGGTAAACCCACGGCAGGTTGACTGGGAGAGAGCAGTGGCGCCGGGGAGCAAGCGGCCGGGCTCACCTGGCTGTGGGCTATTGAGTCTGAAGAACTGTGCTGGGTGGACTCGGGAGATGGAGCCAGTGGCGTGTCTTCCTCCTCGAGTCTTGGTTTTTTGAAATAACACATTAAAGAGCTTTGTTTTGCCATTGTTGTGGCGGTAACGTTATCGGCTAAGATGCCAACTAGCTAGCTAGCTGAAGGCAAGCTGGTGTTATGACTCGTAACCATAGCAACCAGGGACTTCCTTTAACTTGTTTCAACAGCTCGGTTTATATCATAGACAAATTATACACACACAAGTCAACTATAAATCAAATTTATATTTATTTATTTTTCTAACATAAAAAAAAAAAATTGTAACAAAGTATATTTTGATCAAACTTGGCTGGGTGGGCCAGCAAGTAAAGTGGGCGGGCCAGTGCCATCCAGGGCCATTGCTGCCTACGCCACTGATGTACTACTGCTGTACACCACGTTTAAGGATTCTGGGAGGCGGGGCTGGTCGTTTGAATTTGACCGTGAATTACAGCGCCCCCTATGGGCGCCACACATTTTTTGGGGGACCTGCTCTTCCCCAGATATCTATTTGGTTGCCAAATTTCAAAAGTTTTTACCCGTGCAATTCGGAGATATGGGCGCTCCAATTTAAAAAGAATAAAAGTAATGCCTAAACCCTAAAGAAACAATAGTTATCCACAGATAATCTGTGAATACCTAATAAAGACGTGTTTCTGGGCAACATCACAACAGACAGCGACGCGCAACCAGGGGGTGAAAGCATAGACAACAGATAACAGACATCCGTCAGGATGGCAAGGATCTGTTGTGTCGTTAATTATAGCACATTTATAAATTTTGATCTCCATATTTCTATTTTTCCAAATGTATTAGAAAATGTATAAATGCACTATAGGCCAATATGGAGGGCATGGGGTATGGACAAAATAGGAGGAAGATGCACAAAAGAATAACCATGACACAATTCATAAATCATACAGTTCTTTGTTTGCCTGGCAAACAGACAAATATGCAAGCTCATGAATTGTTCACTATGACATATGCTTCCGGCCCCCATCCCGTTCAGACAGATTTCAGAGTTTTCATGGGACATTGATAGGACTATGGATAGGACTGCCAGTGAGCGCCCTGTGGGAGTGACGTTGATAGCTGCCACTAACGTGTCACACGTTTCGTTGCTCTGATTGGTTGTAGGTCTATCCAATTGGGTCAAGATGACTTTTGGTTAGCGGCTGTGCTGTTAATAACACCCCTTGGAAATCGAAACTAATGTAGGCCTACGTTTGCCAATTGGTCTCGCGCAGTCAGGCTATTTTTCCCAATATACAATTGGGCAATACAGCTAGTGTTTTTAAAATTACAAATTCAAAATTCTTCTAAAGTCAACAAATGTATGCAGTCCAATTATTGTGTTGAGTCAATGATTAGGGTGACACTACAGACAAACAGTTGTTACATTGCAGATAAACATCGAAAGAAAGACAAACCAATCAGTTTTATCATACCATTATCTAGCTTTACAAAGAAAAAATGCAATGTATACAATACAATGGCATACACATTGATTCCAATGTTGTAGTCGCTAATGTGACCATTTATTTACTACCTTGTGTTTATGGCAACAAAATGGCTTATTGCATGTTTGTTAATGGGAAACCCATCTATGGGTTTTATCCATTCATCTATGTTGTTACTTACTGTTACTTACTGTTGACTATCACTTTAATTACTTGCCTCAACTATTTACCAATATTGCACTACTCAAATACAATACTGCACCTTAATCCTTTGCACTTCTGGTTAGAATGCAACTACATTTTGTTGTCTCTGTACTTGTACTCTGCACAATGAAAATAAAGATGACTCTAATCTCTTTAATCTCTAATTTTCACATGAAAAACTATGTCAAAAGAGGATACATTTTAGATGTTACAGTTTTATGTTTTAGCCTTGATGAACAGAAAAACAAAATAATTCTAAACCTGAACTCTATTCCAAAATGGTGGATAGGTAACTTAAAAAAATGAAATCTCCTCATTCAATTTCAAGTTTGACCATTATCATTCTGCTCTACCTCAGGGAAAACTATACAACACCTAAAATGTTGCTAATATAAACTGTAAGGTTGGGCAGGATTAAGATGTCCCCTGTGTTTTGAACCAAGAGGGTACCAAGATGGCTGCTTGGCGAGTATGGCCCATTCTGTTTATCAGCAGGGGTTCACTGCTGGTTGGCTCCTGGGGATGAACCGCATCTTTAAGCCTCGCT
The DNA here is from genome assembly GCA_036785325.1 of Urophycis tenuis. NCBI lineage: Eukaryota > Metazoa > Chordata > Actinopteri > Gadiformes > Phycidae > Urophycis > Urophycis tenuis. The sequence goes on from JAXIVH010000013.1 coordinate 1,131,687, forward strand.
CGTCCTCCACGGGCTGCTGGGACAGGTTGTTGGTCTGTCGGATGTTACTGAGGTTGAAGCCATGCTGAGGGCACACCGTGAAGCGAGTCAAGAGGGTCACCAGGATAGCCTTCATCATCAGCATGGCGATGTGCTTGCCCACGCAGGAGCGTGGACCGCTACCAAAAGGCTGGAAGAAACGACTGGGCACCTACAGAGAGAGAGAGACAATCAGAACCATGTTTACATTTTTCTGTGTCCTTCATTCATAACTCTCGCCCTACTTACTAATTTGTCAAAGTTCTCCAGGCAGAATTCATTTGGTTTTGGGAAGAACTCAGTGTGGTGCATGAGGCCCACGTTGAGGATAATGTTGGTACCCTTGGCGATCTTAGTGCCGTCGATAATGTCGTCCTCCAATGCCTTGCGCATGGTGAAATCCACCACGGGATGGAACCTCATAGACTCATTAATGAAGCTCTCGAGCACCTTCAGATTCTGGAAGTCAATGTGTTCAGCCTCCTTGCTGCCTGGTTATTACAATACAACCATTGAATCATTAGACTGGTAAGATTTGCCTTGATGTGATAGATTGACCTCTTGAATGCTGACTACTGATGTTGATGACGGTTAGCCAGAAGAACAGGGCTTCACCTGATTCCACGAGCATCTCCTCCACTATCCTCAGCTCCACCTCTGGGTTCTGCTTGAGCAGCATGAGCATGAAGAACAGGCTAACGGACAGTGTGTCAGGGGCTGCTATCACCATCTCCAGCACACACTGTCTGACATTGTCTCCCGATAACTCTCCATGGTTCTGGCAAAACAGGAGAGCAACAACACCCACAAATCCAGATGGAAAACAAACCCAGGACATTTGGCTGACAGTTTTGTTTAGTGCAGGGTTGAGCTACATTGAAATTCGAATTTCTGATCGGATCAGATAATGACATGCGTAAGACCGGATCACTTGTCCGAGTATACATGCCGTTCAGAGAATCGGATTAACAGCCGGAGCATGGGCTGAGTCTGGACGCTATGTGGCGCTCTGCGCGTGCGCAGAATGGCGATGCGCAGAATGCAAAATCCGATTAAGATCCGATTGCTGAGTATATATGCAGTTAAAAGTCCGACTATGAACGAATTATCCAGGTGTTGTTATCCGATTTTGAGATGTCCGAAGTAGGTCCGAAGTAGGTCGGATTAAGGTGTTTACATGCACTTAAAAAGTCTGAACGAGGTCTTATACGATTAGAAATTCGAATTTCTTGCTGCATGTAAACGTACTGACTGAGATAGCCTGACATTCCTGATAGGGTCTGTCTTATGGGCAATAATGTTAAATAGTTTTATTACCATTTTAATTGAAGGAATTCCAGATTTAGGCCAATAAAGGCTGTGGACAAATGGTGTCATGTTTTTTAGACCTGGGCAAAGATGAGTTCTGACGTGAAGTCGCGTTCATCATCAAGCTTTTCAGATTCAGCAAGTGTCTTCCTTTTTATCTCAATCAGGTTCTCCATTGCATCCTGGAGTTCTTTCCTGTTGATGGACAAACATAACATGAATTCTATTAGGCTACCGGAATCATCAGCATTTCCGTTAATTCAGTGCCTTGTGCAAAGGTCTTACGCTGCTTTCTTGTGCTTATTGAAAAGCCATCCAATTTTGAAGAATAGGTCCGGCTTGATCAGAACTGATTGCCAGGTCTCAAAGTAATTGTGAATCTTCAAGATAAGCTCGTTCTCTGAATTGAGAAAGATGCTACTTGAAAAGAAACTTTATTAATCCCTTCAAATGTGGATATTAAAAACTGAAATATACACTACAAAAACATACCCAGAATATGATATGTTTTAAAAGTTATGGAGTCAGTGCAGCTTAGTGAAAGATAAAGTACACAACAACCAGTGATCAGCTTCATCCCTTATGAAACGATGTGCAGCAGCGACGTCTGGCTGGTGCTCAGGGTGAACTCTGTTACTGACCATTGAGGGGCACCCTGAGGAACAGCTGGTTGGAGATGTCCACCACGATGCACCGCAGCAGGTGGAGCACGTCCACGTGGCCAGAGGCGTCCGTCATCCCCTGCACGCCATCCAGATGCTGGGCCGCAGCCCCGACACAGACGCCCACCGTCCTCTGGAGCCCGGGGCCCGTCAGAGCTGGCAAGCCCCCCACAACACAGCAACAACATGCAGTCTGTTGGGGTCTAAGTGTGTTTGACTTGACAGTTGCTGTGAATAGAAATGGTGTCATGTGTGCATGCAAGCTAGTAAGCAAGCATTTGTGCATGTCTGTGCTAAGAGAGAAAAAGAGATGTGAGAACAGAGTTTTAGATTGTGTCTACGTGAACTATGTGTCTTGAATCCACAAAACCACGTGCACTCTACGCTTTTTGGGCATGGCCTGCGTGCTCACCTTTAACAAAATATGCCCTCACTTTTTTCCAGAGTGGACCATCACTGTTGAAAATGATTCCGTTTCCTTCCATGCCGATGCACTCTAGTCCCCTCTTGCTCCCAAACCTGGCTGTGTAGTGAGCACTCTTCAGGACGTGGTGCACTGCAGTGGACCTGCAGCAGACAGCACACTCTGAGGACGCTGGCTCACTTTCACCATGATGGCTCCATGGACATTCACCATATATACACCATACATATAGACCAACTCATGAACAGTATATGATCAAACTTACTTGCTGAGGATGAGTGTCTCCTCTCCGTTAATCCACACGCGCACTAAACTGCCATATTTTCTGTTGTAGTAGTTGCATGATGTTCCTATACCAGTGCACATGAACCTGCCGTAGGAGAGAAGCGGACCAATACCGCCCCAGAACAAAGGCCCTGGCAGTGGAAGAGGTTTTAAATGCAGAGGTACGGTCCTTCAGAGAGGGAGTGAGGACTCAGGAGCTAGCCTACCTTGTAACATTTACCCTCATCAAATATACAGTATAACCCAGTGCACTCAAAACACATTTGACTTGACTCTGAATATGTCACGCGCAAAGCAGAGAGTACAAATAATCAGAGGGGGTGGGGATTAGATGCCCTGATAACCAGAGCCCTCTGGGCCCCTCAAAGTTTCACCAGGAAGAGAAGAAGAAGGTTTTTCAATAGATTTTTGGATAGACATTATTCCATATAATACTCATGCAGGCGAGCAGAACACCTGCAGCAGTGTCTTACCCGGCAGTGATGTCGGGTTTCTTCTCCTGCACCACAAAGTGCACAGCAGGAGGCAGAGCAGCACAAGCATCCCACCTGTGGCTGCGGACAAGGAGCCCTCCACGGCGGGGTGCGTGACCAGGGACATCGTCCCTTTCATTACTCCCCAGCCTGGAACACACCTGAGCAGCAGCAGGAGCTCTCCTTCAGTCCTATAATCAAATGCAAACCGGTTTAGCCAGAGAAGAGCTTTGACGAACACAATTACAGACCAACGGTCGCTTTCAGCTCCGGGAGTTATCAGGGCTTATTAATGAAGTCAAAACAAAAACCAAACCAGTAAAAAAATACCTGGCAACGGCGTTCACCTCTTGAGAACTGTGTCTTGGAATCCCCCCTCGTCCTTCGGCAGCAGAGTGCTGCAGGGTGCACACAGTGACACTCTAACGCGCTGGTCTTCCAAATCACCACACCTTTTGATCTCAGGTAGGTCGCAAAGGCATCGTCATTCCATTTCTTTCACTTGCAAGTCGCTTTTGCAACCTGGAGTCCCAGAATCATATGATTAAAAACAATGCATATTCTTTAGTAAATACTTTACCCTAAGAAATAAAACTCATAAAAAATGGATATACTTACTTTTCATTTCCTATACTTTCCTACCAGCTAGAAGTAGCTATTTCTGCGACGGGCCACCTGCTGGAATCTTCTACGCCACCAAATAAATCACAGTGGGGCTGAGTTCTTATAAATCCCCTGGTTAAGCATCCACTTCACCAGTTGCTAAGGAACAACAACTTTGGGTCCGGGCCCACTGTGAAATGGATGAACATAATACCAAACACACAAAGCATGGTGAAATAAGACTCGTTCTGAGGAGGAAAGCTTCAAAATGAACAAAGATTCTTTTTCATTACTCATAGGAATTCGAGACCTCAGCCTTTCTTCCCTAATCATCGTAGTTCACATTTTGGGACAGGCTCACATCTTTTGATTCTGTTCATAGAAGAGAGAACTCCTCCTTCCCAATGTCCGATTCTTCAAGTGTAGAGGCCTTTCAAGGGGAAATAATTAGCTGGGTCAGGCTGACCCATGGCAAATAGATGCCTGGTTTTCACCCAGCCATTCATGATTGCACAAAGACAAAAAACAAAGACGTGATCTCTTTTTTTTTTTTTTAAATAGTTGAATGAGGCTTTTCCCATTCTCTCTCTCTCTATATATATATATATACACACACGCACACACACACACACACACACACACACACACACACACACACACACACACACACACACACACACACACACACACACACACACAAACACACACACACACATGTTTACATGAATTATCTGGTCATCAATAAGTTGAAGCACTTGGTACACCGAGTGTGGAAGGATCAAGAAGTAGTGCCTGTACCATGCACTACAACAGGAACTTCAACGGGCACTTCAACGGGCACTACAAGAGGCACTACAACGGGCACTACAACAGGCACTTCAACGGGCACTACAAGAGGCACTACAACGGGCACTACAAGGCACTAGCATGCAGGACTGTTCACCATTGAGGCTTTTACACCAAGGCTCAGCTCTCCTTCCTAGTTGTCATAGAAACTAAATCCAAAAGATCAACTGTCTAAAAGGCTGCATAATCAACAGATTATCAACACGTCCATATCTGTTAATATCAATCTGTCTCACATATTTTGTTATTTTGACACCAAAAGTATTTTATTACTATAAAGCCAGTAAAAAACTTGATTCTTTAGTCATTTTTTGCGAACAACTGAATCATTTATGCTGAATGGTCCTGAAATCCTACTGCGGCTACTGAGTACTGTGTACTTGCACAGAGTGTGTCATTGTTTAAATCTTGCTGTTGTTTAATTTATTTATACTGGCTGTTATAGAACATCCATGTGAACATAGGAAAGTCACCCACACATTACCACAGTGGAAAATAAGTAAATGTATTGAACGTGCATTGAGGGCTTCTGAATGATCATAGTTTTCCAGATGTGGGAAAGTTGCGCAACACATTATGTCTCTATAGAGTCATTATGCCTTTTTTTCTCATTCCTCGCAGCCGCAGCATAGCTTGTGGCTGACATCTGTCTAATGTGTTGGCATGTATTCCAGATATGGAACTGTTTGTGCGCTGTCGTAGCGCACGCCCGCCTCCCGCGACCACGCCTCAGAGAACCTGGAGCTGCTGGGCCAGCGAGGGAGCCAAAATAAAGAAGGAACCACCATGAAGGACAGGGAGGACGTGGTGCTTCCGCGGGCTCTGCGGGGGCTGCTGCTGGGCATGGCTCTGCTGCTCCTCCTGGGCTCTGCAGGGCTGCTGGGCCTGCTGCTGCGGCAGAGGGACCTGACGCAGCACGTCGGCAGGCTGGAGGCCCAGCTCACGGTGCTCTCACAGCACTGCGGAGGCCTGCGGGCCACGGGGGAGGCTGTGGTGGGCGGACCGGCCTCGGACCCGCAGCCCCTCCACGGCAGCAGAAGGCGCCGGGGGGCAGAGGACCATGGAGGAGAGGAGCAGGATGTTCTGATGATGATGACCTACTCCAGGGTGCCGGTAAGGGTGCCCAACTTCGTCCAATTGACTGGACTATATAATATACTGTATATATATCTATTGAGTTGTTGACCATATGGGAACAGCAACAGCTGGCTGTGAAGTACAATACTCATCTGCTGACGTATCTGCTCAAATTATTTGGAATAGGAATTAAATATATCCTGCTATGCTCATTACATTTAGCTGAATGTAAGGACATATTTTTCATTAGGTTGAACATGAGGTTGAACATGAGGTTTAGCTATTTCCCTCAGGGATCATTAAAGTATGTCTGTCTGTCTGTCTGTCTGTCTGTCTGAGATTAATTGATTTTGACTCTGGTGAAACATAGTCAGTTGACTGTATCTGGGATGTGTGTCATTTCAGCTCAAACTCTTTGTGGATCTTTGTAACAGCTCCAGAGGGATTTGCTTGACAGGTACAAACATAACGGTTCTATAAAAGGGTTGTGTTTGTGTGTACTGGAATGTTATATGCTATTAAACATTACAACTGACATTACAACTGTTTTCAACCACAGGGCCTCCTGGACCACCAGGTAAAGAGACTTTATTCATTCATATACTTAATATATGAATGAATATATATATATGCATTATGAATTGAATTGCTATGACAATGAACGACTAACCGTCTTTCAGGTTTGCCTGGGAAAGACGGTTTGAAAGGGCAGCAGGGCATGCCTGGATTGGAGGGCAAACGGGGAAGAAGAGGTTAGACCTGCTTTTACTTTGAAGCGGTGTTATGCAAGACTGAGGTTAGATCATCCGCTAACGTCAATTAACCAGAGAAGTGGTTGAGATTACCGGAGGATGCTGGTATCCTCACCCTTTGTGGTGTTAACAGTATCTGTTATACACCCACGCCTGGTTTATGTCCTGACCTGCCTGCTCAATACAAATGGTACTTGTATCTGCTATTGTGATTATTCTCAAAAGAAAGGCACATCAAGAAGTGCATGCACACTGCTAAGACTAAGACTTAAGACATAAGACTAAATTACTCAAGCCAATGGAAAAGGTCCAAGCTCAAACCATTTCCATCTTAAATCTGTTAAATATGCTGCTTGACTGTTGGTGGACCACCAGACATAAACAAAGTATTCAAGGTCGGGGAGGTAATCAAGGAGAGACCCTGAGGGCCTATGGCCAGTGGTTCATCACATGGAACGTTTATTCTGTCAGGATATTCCCTTGTAGTTAGCATTAGGCCTAGTTAGCATAACATACACTTGCACTCAATGTATGTCCCTGAAGCAGAACGACACCTAATGAGTAAGTTACAGAAATAGAACCCCATCTATAAAGAATTAAGTAGAGCAATTCTGCTTGCCAATCCCTACTTGGACAGAAAAGTATAAACACACAAAGGTAGAGAAAAGCATAGCCAGAAGTCCTCCACTGGCTCCAAATGTATGTTGTGGTTACAAATACAAGTTTTTAAAAAGCACTGTAGGGAATTTGTTCAACAATCAAAATAATGTTATCATGATTGACCTTTGTACATTATACCCAGGTCAAAAGGGAGAACGAGGACCAAAAGGAGATACTGGTCCAACAGGTGAGACCTCCGCTAATGATGTAGGCCCTAATCATCAAATCCTAAATGCGACTCATTACTGACAATGTGGAGGAAATATGTATGACATGCAGGAGTAGAGATTACTGCAGCATAAACTATAAATCATCCACATCAATGCGCAATTAGTGTACAATTAGTGAAAAATTTGTGTACCAGTCACAGTCACACAATCGAGGCCACCTCCATTCGCTGTAACAACGCCCAGCTCCAGAAAGCGCGTTCGCGCTGCCAATAGAAGCACATTCCCATGTGAAGGATGGAGGAAATGGCTGTGCACGTCTTAAGGCAATGCAATGGTCATTTATCTCTTACTCAATCAACGTCTGCACTTCCGTGCAACATACATGACCTCTCGGACTTTCACCACTGGTTGGTTCTTCCCATTTGCAGCTGCTGCGCTTCGTGACGCCGTGATTATTGCGCCAGTGAAGATCTTGCTATTCTGTTCGACTTTTGTCTCCTATAGTTCCTCCTTGTTTAAGATATTATTCGTCATTATTGGCTTTAGGTTAGTTATTAACCTTGCTGCTTCTCCCGTGTATCTTTGTTTGCCTGATTCTAGTTCCGTCTCTGTCTCTCTCTCTCTCTCTCTCTCTCTGCACATGAGTCACACCAACTCCCTACGGTTACAACCAGTGTACATTTTTGTGTTTTATCCACAATATTTTTTTCTTAAAGAAACTCTAACAATTCCTTGTTTAAGTATTGGGGATACGGCTGGCCGAATTCATTGAATCACTGAAGTTCACGTCTCAGTTTAGGGATGCCAGAACCCCCCAAAACGAATGGAGTAGCCGCTCTAAATCTCCCCGAGGACTCCGTGTTGACCTGTCGACAGACAGACTTTATCTACCGCTGTTAGGTAGACCACCCTGCTTATTGTAAGGCAGCAAGTTACCTTTGTTACTTCGGCAATTTAATTAGAATGAAATGACTAATAAACGCGTCTTAAAGTAACGTTAATACAACTTTAATGCGTGAACTCGTCAGTGAACACGAGTCACGGCAGATAGATGTTCACCAGCACAGTGAAGACAACAACTCCTGTGTTCCCACGCTACTTCACGACGTCATCAAACTACAGTTTTTGTTTTTGTTTATACTCAGAGACCCCTAGCGGCAGACATGACATATTAAACATAAAAAAGAAAACATTAAATGACCCATTTACTAGCTAATAAAGGGAATATGTCTTCGCCACACATACTGTATACATGTTTTCCATCTAAATTGGAATCATGTCCATCGTGTCAGTTCCTTGATCAAACTATACAAACAAAATACAACCCCCCCCCCCCCCCCTCCCAAAAAATACACGATGAGCTGTGACTCTTAATCATTACTTTTCATGAACACTGTGTTAATGGGATCGAGTATCGCTAAGTGACTGAAACCCCATGACTTCTGAGTGTTATTCTCATAGGTCCTCCTGGTCCAGGGGAAGCAGGGCCTGAGGCCCCGCCTATTGGGTCCCGACCTAGGAGGAACAACACCACCATAGGAGCCCGCTTCAATCAAGTCAATGTGTCTGTTGGTGAGTTGGCAGATCATTGTCCATCAGTCACAGTAATCAGGGAAACAAATACTGATGGACAGTACAAAATATTCCTAAGCAAGTGATCCATACATATCTACATATATCTAGGCCTATATGTCTATCTCATACATTTCTGTTCAACAAAAGATTAATAATAACATCTTGTATTCTTTTTGTGCCCACCTGAGGATAGATGGCTCCCATTTGCTGGGAAGCGACACTGGAAATGAAACCAGCAAACAACACGTCAATGAATCTAAAATAACCAGGAATGGTATGAGTTTCCAAATGTTCACTTTTCTATTAGCGTTGTTTACTGCCGTATTCACATGTAAATTATAATACCAACATTTGAAAGTGTTGCGATAATGTGCTAATCAAGAAAAACAAAACATGGATTCAGGTTCAGAACCAGAACTACCATCCATGGCTTCAGACCGAGGGAATGATAGCTTGAAGAAACCCACAGCTGATTCTGTTACCGGGCCATACATCTTAGCAGGTAAAAACTAGTTCCTTTTAAGTATCATTTCATAGAATTCTTTGTGGAATAAAACGCAATGTCATGAACTTTGTTCTCCAACTTGATGACATACTGTAAATCTTGATTAAAAGTGAAATAAGTGATGCTATGCAACTACAGTGCATGAAGAATCAGTTCAGTGTTATTTTCACAGCCTCACCTGTTACAACACCAGGTCAACACATCTGGAAAGAGGAGCAAGGACCTACAACCAGAGCTATGGAACATGGTTTGACATCTGAGATTTAGATTATTAAGCACTGACTAGCAACTCCCTTAATAATCATAATTGAGTCTTTATTTCCAGCATTGGTTTACGCTTTAACAGTTGTGAACTATTATAATTAAAAGATAATGCTATCTCATAGGCTTTATTCACTAATATAACTATACCTTCAGTAAAAGCAATACAAATTGAAATAATTAACAATCAAAATAATGTTATCATGATTGACCTTTGTACATTATACCCAGGTCAAAAGGGAGAACGAGGACCAAAAGGAGATACTGGTCCAACAGGTGAGATCTCCGCTAATGATGTAGGCCCTAATCATAAAATCCTAAATGCAACTCATTACTGACAATATGGAGGAAATATGTATGACATGCAGGAGTAGAGATTACTGCAGCAGAAACTATAAATCATCCACATCAATGCGCAATTAGTGTACAATTAGTGTACAATTTGTGTACAATTAGTGTACCAGTCACAGTCACACAATCGAAGCCACCTCCATTCGCTGTAACAACGCCCAGCTCCAGAAAGCGCGTTCGCGCTGCCAATAGAAGCTCATTCCCATGTGAAGGATGGAGGAAATGGCTGTGCACGTCTTAAGGCAATGCAATGGTCATTTATCTCTTACTCAATCAACGTCTGCACTTCCGTGCAACATAAATGACCTCTCGGACTTTCACCGCTGGTTGGTTCTTCCCATTTGCAGCTGCTGTGCTTCGTGATGCCGTGATTATTGCGGCAGTGAAGATCTTGCTATTCTGTTTGAATTTTGTCTCCTATAGTTCCTAATTGTTTAAGATATTATTCGTCATAATTGGCCTTAACCTTGCTGCTTCTCCCGTGTATCTTTGTTTGCCTGATTCTAGTTCCGTCTCTGTCTCTCTCTCTCTCTGCACATGAGTCACACCAACTCTCTACGGTTACAACCAGTGTACACTTTTGTGTTTTATCCATAATATTTTTTCTTAAAGAAACTAACAATTCCTTATTTAAATATTGGGGATACGGCTGGCCGAATTCATTGAATCACTGTGAAGTTCACATCTCAGTTTAGGGATGCCAGAACCCCCCAAAACGAATGGAGTAGCCGCTCTAAATCTCCCCGAGGACTCCGTGTTGACCTGTCGACAGACAGACTTTATCTACCGCTGTTAGGTAGACCACCCTGCTTATTGTAAGGCAGCAAGTTACCTTTGTTACTTCGGCAATTTCATTAGAATGAAATGACTAATAAACGCGTCTTAAAGTAACGTTAATACAACTTTAATGCGTGAACTCGTCAGTGAACACGAGTCACGGCAGATAGATGTTCACCAGCACAGTGAAGACAACAACTCCTGTGTTCCCACGCTACTTCACGACGTCATCAAACTACAGTTTTTGTTTTTGTTTGTACTCAGAGACCCCTAGCGGCAGACATGACAAATTAAACATTTAAATAAAGAAAACATTAAATGACCCATTTACTAGCTAATAAAGGGAATATGTCTTCGCCACACATATAGGCCTACATGTTTTCCATCTAAATTGGAATAATGTCCATCGTGTCAGTTCCTTGATCAAACTATACAAACAAAATACAACCCCCCCCCCCCCCCCCCCCCAAAAAAAATACAAGATGAGCTGTGACTCTTAATCATTACTTTTCATGAACACTGTGTTAATGGGATCCAGTATCGCTAAGTGACTGAAACCCAATGACTTCTGAGTGTTATTCTCATAGGTCCTCCTGGTCCAGGGGAAGCAGGGCCTGAGGCCCCGCCTATTGGGTCCCGACCTAGGAGGAACAACACCACCATAGGAGCCCGCTTCAATCAAGTCAATGTGTCTGTTGGTGAGTTGGCAGATCATTGTCCATCAGTCACAGTAATCAGGGATGACAAATACTGATGGACAGTACAAAATATTCCTAAGCAAGGGATCCATACATATCTACATATATCTAGGCCTATATGTCTATCTCATACATTTCTGTTCAACAAAAGATTAATAATAACATCTTGTATTCTTTTTGTGCCCACCTGAGGATAGATGGCTCCCATTTGCTGGGAAGCGACACTGGGAATGAAACCAGCAAACAACACGTCAATGAATCTAAAATAACCAGGAATGGTATGAGTTTCCAAATGTTCACTTTTCTATTAGCGTTGTTTACTGCCGTATTCACATGTAAATTATAATACCAACATTTGAAAGTGTTGCGATAATGTGCTTATCAAGAAAAACAAAACATGGATTCAGGTTCAGAACCAGAACTACCATCCATGGCTTCAGACCGAGGGAATGATAGCTTGAAGAAACCCACAACTGATTCTGTTACCAGGCCATACATCTTAGCAGGTAAAAACTATTTCCTTTTAAGTATCATTTCATAGAATTCTTTGTGGAATAAAACGCAATGTCATGAACTTTGTTCTCCAACTTGATGACATACTGTAAATCTTGATTAAAAGTGAAATAAGTAATGCTATGCAACTACAGTGCATGAAAAATCAGTTCAGTGTTATTTTCACAGCCTCACCTGTTACAACACCAGGTCAACACATCTGGAAAGAGGAGCAAGGACCCAAAACCAGAGCTAGGGAACATGGTTTGACATCTGAGATTCAGGCTATTGAGCACTGACTAGCAACTCCCTTAATAATCATAATTGCGTCTTTATTTCCAGCATTGGTTTACGCTTTAACAGTTGTGAACTATTATAATTAAAAGATAATGCTATCTCATAGGCTTTATTCACTAATATAACTATACCTTCAGTAAAAGCAATACAAATTGAAATATTTAATTAGAGTAGGCCTACCATAAAAAAGTTTTTAATGCAGTTGGGTTCAATGTTAATTATTACAGAATCATCTACTACACCCCAAGCCCGAGAAGAAGACAACGCCATAGACCATGGTAAGGCATCTAATATGTTGGCCATTTAGGACTGACTATGACGGAATGATTAGGAAGGTCCCTTACTAATCATAATTGCCACTGCATTATGGTAGATTGTAGTGTAGAGAAATGTAAAAAAAAAAAAAAGTGACTAATGCTTCCCAGCAAATGGGAGGCATATTTAGCTAATTGAAATAAATATTAAAACATTTTCTCACAGTAGCTGCGCAAATATTATGCAACTTTTATTTATTTGAATAAATGTCAAACTATTAATCTATGAATGAAAGCTGTGAAGGAAAACAAATTAAATCCATTGAATCCAGAGTTGTTTTTAAATTCTTGCAGCTCAAACATCTTTTGATTCAGATGGACGCAGCCCAACCGTTGCTAAAACCGATTACGTGAGAGATAAGAACCAGTCAGGTGAGAATCATGTCTGTAGGAGAGAACACAGGATTACTGTTACTCTTTATTTTGTTAATGTTACAACATGTAAAACCTTTAACAACAGTGTTTTGGTGTGTTTTCTTCTTTACAGAACTACCACCAGTGTATGTCGACCAAGGAAATGACAGCTTGAATGAACCCACTGCTGAGTCTTTTACCAGGGCTTATAGCCTAACAGGTGTGCAGAAAATACAATTGTACACATGTTGTTTGATTCCTTAATTGGTCAGAAATCATGTAAATAATGTTATAAAAGTCAGTTATAATTCAGTTGGATACCATCTTCACAGCCTCATCAACTCCAAGCCCAGTTCAGCGCAGCATCTTGACTGCTGCTGTGGAGCAACACACAGCCACACCCATAGATCATGGTACATCTCTTTTCACTTGTATTGCATCACCTTGATTTGAACTGGCAGTAAGTGTTCATCTAAAACTAAATGTACAGGTCATTCCTAAGGAACATGGCATCACTCTGTTGTTATGTCCAATATTGATATTAATTACACTATGAGCAGAGATTAATCTTTTCAAATAGGAAATAGCAAGAATAAACAAGGAGAGACATTTTAAATTTTTACTTTTCAACAGTAACAGCAGACTTTTGACAAATAATACATTTTCACCTTATTTATTTGTATTTTTATTAAATGTTAGAGATTCCAATATAGCATGCAATATAACATGTGCTGTTGAAACTATAAATGCAATCGTTTATTTAATTTCTTGCAGAACAAACCAATTTACATCGAAGCAATGATGAGTTGTATATTGATGTTCCAGGACCTAGCGACATAACAGGTGATGACTAATGCACAGAACAACCACAATATTATACCCAGGGGTGAAAGCAGTTTTTATTTCTTGCCAGTACTATCATAGTGACCCATGAGCGTGCAGAGCGCACACCAAAAATACACTTAAGTATTTATTATAGTCTACTTATCAAGCATTCACTAGGACTTCTTATCACTCTACTTTTTATCACACTTGTATATCACTCTTTCACTCCCCTGTATCAGGTTTTGATGACAAATAAATTGCACATCATTTCAACAACACGATCATTTTAATAACAGTTTAAAACTATCTTGACTTTTCATCTTGGACATTGGACACAGAACAGTGGAACAGAACAGAAAAGTGAAAGTTAAAGTAAAACACTTAAAATAAATTCCAAAGAGGCTTGAAGTAGCCGTCCTCATCTGTTTGATGGCGAGCCATAGCGCTTGATGAGTGAGCAGCTCTCCTTCCTTTGCCCAGCCAAGTCTTTACATAAGGAAGGGGATCCCACTGCCTGCATGGTGGTCCCACTGTGTTGATGATGAACTCTGTTATAATGCTGTTCATTGTGCTGAACCCCCTCTCACATTCTGCTTTTTTATTTGGGAGACTTTGCTACAAACGTCTGTCTATTAAAACACTTTGGATACCAGCAGCGCACCTTGGCGCAACATGGCTGAGCAGTACTATCTCGCTCATTGTCTCTTCACTTCAGGTTCAGACACAATTCAGAGACAGTTCAGAATGAGTCATATGTAAGGTATATTGGGGAAAACGTTTTGCTTCTGGTAATTTCACCTTAGCAGGTGTGTTGTCATGCTGAAAGTGCAATTCTTTTCAGAGACAGTATATTTTTCTTTCCGGTACGGCGTATCCCCTCCAAATCTTTTAGTGGTACGCCGTACCGACCGGTACCAGCTTACTTTCTCCCCTGTACATACCTTAGTGCTTTAACTTTCAGTTAAAGCAAACATAGAGTGAGGTTTGGTAACAGAGTTTGATGTGTTTTTGCAGAATCACCTCACATGTATTCACACAAAGGCAATGAGACCGGCTCAACTGAACCCACTGCTGTGCCTGTAGCTGTTGAGGCGTATTACTTAACAGGTATAACATGTTAAAATGTCTTTAAAATGTAGTGTGTTTGTAGCGGTAAATGCAAACTGATTAATCTGATACAGATACTCATACAGCCCAACAGCCTCATCTAAAGCCTCATCTATTACAGACTCATCTAAAGCCTCATCTATTACAGCCTCATCTACTACAGCCTCATCTACTACAGCCTCATCTACTACAGCCTCATCTATTACAGCCTCATCTACTACAGCCTCATCTACTACAGCCTCATCTAAAGCCTCATCTACTACAGCCTCATCTACTACAGCCTCATCTACTATAGCCTCATCTACTACAGCCTCATCTACAGCCTCATCTACTACAGCCTCATCTACTACAGCCTCATCTAAAGCCTCATCTACTACAGCCTCATCTACTACAGCCTCATCTACTATAGCCTCATCTACTACAGCCTCATCTCTTACAGCCTCACCTGCTAAAGTCTCATCTACTACAGCCTCATCTATTACAGCCTCACCTACTAAAGTCTCATCTACTACAGCCTCATCTACTGCAGCCTCATCTACTGCAGCCTCATCTATTACAGCCTCATCTACTACAAGTCAGCAGAACATCTTGCGTAGGGCTGAGGAGGACAAACACAAAACCACACCCATGGAACATGGTAGGACATATTTGCTCAATCTGATCTACATGTAAGGGTACATGCACAGGCTATTTTTGGAATTTACCAAAGATTGCAATATATTTGGAAGGTATGCTCTGACACTGTGAAGGAAAATGTGCATTTAGACCACAAGATGTCATGAGACAAATGGTTCATGAGTGTGGGTTTTAGTGAGGAGATGATTTCCCCACTCTGGACTCTGTGAGGCTGTTTACTGCAGGTGAGACAGTGAGGAACAGGTAGTGGTGGACTAGGTTGAGGACAAGTCAACAGTGAGGTAAAAATAGCAAAAATCAGGTTATAATAATAATATTACTGGTTATTAATATACTATAACTTACTCCTTTCTGTTCATTTCTGTCCATTCCTGCACTAGTTTGATATTTACTTGTCATACATAAATTGTATGCTCGTAATCTCATCCTATTTGAAAGTGGATTTACAAATTCACTCCAGGTGAATTTCCACCAAATATGCATTATGTAATTACATTATCCTCTTATCTCGGTTGAAGCAATGACACCATTGCTAGAGCGCTGCAGATTCAGAACCAATGGACATAACAGGTGGAAGAACAACATTTTGTGTTAAAGTCGTCACAGTATAAAGTATCATACTAAAATAATCAATCCAAATCAAACATCTGATGGGCATAAATAATAACAATAATGCAATAAAATGATAATCATAATCATTTGGGTGCAATGTTGCTTTCACAGCCTCAACCACAGCAACCACAAGCCAACGCATGCTGAGCAGCGCAGAGGAACGACGTGAAGCCATGGAGCGTGGTGGGACGGCGCTCTGCTCACTCCCAGTGCTCTGCATGTACTTGCATGTATTTCAGTGTAGGGGTTTAGCCATACATGTGTAACCAAATACTTATTTTCTTACTTAAAAGGTCGAGATCGAGGCAACAACACCATTGACAAAACTGACACAGAGCCGAAGCCCTTCAACATATCAGGTGTGTGTGTGTGTTTTAGATCAATTACATCCTCAGAAATGTAAGTCACTATGAAATTACTATTAATATCTAAACAATATCAAAGTCCACAACCTATACCTTTAACTGTCGCTGACAAAGAAAATACAAATAATCTGGTACAAAATCATTAATATTTATTTTGTTGCCATATCTTACACCTTTTTCATTACAATTAAATGTATCTTCCTTCAAAACACTATATTAAGGCTAATATATTGTATCTATTATATTGTCTATTTTATTGTATCAGCCCTGAATCAAAGAAATATGTTAAACAAGGTTATTGTGTAGCTCCCTTTGTTTGATGACTTTAAACACTTACATATGGAAACTACAGTCGGACACACGAGACAAGTATTGAGTACATGTTCTTCTTATGCAATGAAATTGTCCATTTGGCTTTGCCTCCTCTCATGGCCATGCTTTAATAAAACAAGGCTAAACCGTATGGTACAAAGAAAGGAAACACCAACAATGACACGAGGGGGAGTAGAACCCAGGGGGTATGGGGGAGGTTGCACAAAGGTTTAAAGGTGTAGTCATGTGACCAAAGACAACCTTATCTTCATCTGCCTCGTGATGTTATGTCCAGTATTGTGACATTCATCAAAGGATATCCTTAGCTTGTAGACCTTTATCTGAATGATTCCAAACAGTGTAAGACAATAATTTTGTCCACACATATAACCATTGTGCCTAAATATGGTCTTATCCCAGTGTCAACTACTACTATACACCTATCTAACTATCATCTACAACTATTTAAATATATTCTTTGCCATGATTATTCCTATTACTGAAAATGAATAGAAATATTATCGTATTAGATATTTTTGTTTTATATCTTTGTATGATTATATTATTCACTCATGCATTCATGTATGTATGTTATGTTACAGCTTCATCCATACCTCATTTGCTCCAGAACAATGACTTGACACCTGAAGCAGGCAAAGAGACATTTGAAAGAACAGGTAGAATATTTGAATATTATTATTGTTTGTATTTGTCAATACCTACATTAATTGCAGCCAGGATATCATCAAATACTTAACCCACATCTTAAAGTTTTGAGTTTTTGTGTGTTTGTGTTTATGTAGAAAGCATTCTCAAAACGATAATGTGTTTTGAGAATGTCACCCAAATGCAAAGCACCTACGGGGCTTGGTTGCCAGATGCTGCACATCTGGATGGAGGTCGCTACTGGCTGCTGGAGCACTTCTCAGGTGAGCCGGGGTTGGGCGTCAACCGGTCCTTCTTGGTAAGTGCTTGGTAATGACGTTTGTGGATACAACACCTCTTTTTTTACCTTCTCAGGTCGAGTTATAGATGAATATCAGAGGATTTCATCATTCAAGAATGACAGTGTGAAGAGCACAGTCCTGAACAGATTCTACCAGGGCTGTGGGCATGTCATCTACAACGGCTCTCTGTACTTCCATCATGCAGGCACTAACAAACTGCTGAAGTAAGTGTTGCTAAATGAAGTCATATTTCGACACACAGAAATAGACTTGAGCATTAAACACTGCGTCTGTTTTATTTACACAGATTTAACTTGGAGACCAGCATGACAAGTGTTCTGATTTTTGAAAACACAAGATTTCGCCACCGCTCATATCTTTTCCATAATTCAAAGACATATTTCAAGTTTGCGGTGGATGAAAATGGACTGTGGGTTATTGCAGCATCGAACAAAGATGACACTTTAGTTGTTGCCAAGCTGAACCGTGAGAGATTTTCTGTGACCTCCATCATTGAAACGAGGTTCCCTAAAGGGAAGGCAGGGAATGCATTCATTGCATATGGGATACTTTACATCACAGACTTCAAAGACAAAAGAATCATGCATGGCATTGATTTGGAAAAGGGAACATCTTTGGAGGTGAGCTGTGCTTTAAGGCCAGCCAACGGCACTCTGGCTATGCTGTCCTACTACCCACAGAAACAGGCTCTGTACTTGTGGGACAACAGTCACTTGAAAATGTGCAAGGTTTACTTTACAGTTCTGAAGAAAGAATGACAACTATTGTAGTCCAATATCAATTCAATAAAGAGAGAATGACAGGTCAGTTCAACAGGTCTTACGACTACGTTGTATTTTGTTGCCATACATTGTAGCTCTTCCAAATGCAAAGTCAACACACTGATTAAAGATGGTATGGTTACATTCCAACAGACTCTCATATTTTTGGTTTTTTTTGTGTGTTTTGTCTTTTTTACTGTATCATTTGTGGGAAAAATTAGCTTAATTCAATGGGATGTTGTTATCACATCACATGCATCAACTGACATAGCAAATCCAACCATAACAAATATAAATGCCTCGTAAGTAACTCCTTAATAATAAAGTACTGCAATGTTGTTAAAAGCAAATAACACATTATGAATATAATGTTGATTTCGAAATTGATAGAATAACCAATGTTATGTTTCCTGTACCGTGGGTCACATATTGTACACACACACACACACACACACACACACACACACACACACACACACACACACACACACACACACACACACACACACACACACACACAGGCTTCCACATTGCCTTATGTTTTAATAACTCAATGTTGTGGTTTGTTTAAAGATGAGTTGATTATGTATAATATACCAGTAGGCCCTCACTAATAGAAAAGATCTGAACCATCATCACCAGCATCACGTTACGAACATAGAGAGGATCAATACAAAATATAGTAAGGTCTACTGCTATAATTAAGCAATATATTTTACCAACTTTTTGTGTAATTATTGGTATGATATATCTAATATTTATATGGGTGTTTTATTTGAAATATGCTATAGCCTAATTGCTGAAAAAGTAGGCTCTTTCAATGTATATTTAAGTTTTTCAAAATATATGAATCCATTACCAAATACTAAAAATGAATCCTTTGACACATTGGGGGGAAGGCCTGATTGATTCAAAAGCATTCAAAAATGTGGCGTCCCTTTTAGATGTACAACTCCCATAAGGATTTGTCGTGTTGAGTTGCTTTGGTTTCTGTGTTCTTCTGGGACAGGTTGGTGGGACAGGAAACAGAATTGGATTTGTTGTGTAACGGTGTGTGACGAAAACCAAAGCAGTAGGCAGATTGTGCTGAACAGTGAGTGGTTTAGGGACGATGCAGAGGGGGCACCATGAAGGAAATGTGGACCAGCCAGGTGTCACATGCATAGAATGATGGAGAAGAGGGAAAGAACACAACACAAATGTGCAACAAATGGAATGAGGACTGGAGGTTAGTTAGAGGCAGAGGGGAGGACTATTATATTTATAGTATAGTACTATACTTATTTGTAGTATAGCATTTTATTGTTGTTTGCAATTTGTCACTGATATTGTGTCAGGCTCTCTACTTTCCCATTACCCAGAATTACATCCGCTACCCCTGCTCATGCACATCATATTGATATTAGATACATGGTTTTGCTCGACACAGGCCAGGTCTGATGGGAATCTGTCTGAACTTGAGGGGGGCCAAGACACATATGCCAGACCAAGTACATGAGCTTGCAGATTCATCTGGTTCCCAGGCAAACTTTAAGATACAGTGGAGGGATTGAACAATGGAGATATTTCTGGAGAATCTGGAGGAAAAACAAGCTTCCTTGTCAGAATTCAAATTTGCCACGAGCAGAGCTGAGTTCACTCTTCCAGGAAAGGATACAATCTGTTATGTAATATAGCACATCTGTGAAAAACCTTTAGACTGTGTTGGGTACATATGTAATAAAGTGTGGAAGGAAGGGAAGCTTCATACATCATGCAAAGAAGCATTGATAGATCCGAAGAACAGTAGATTCAACAGCAGGAGTGAGTAATTACAGACCAATGGCCTTACATCATCTTACATGGGAAAGATCATGACAATAATGATAGCAGATAGACTTACTTAATTTTTAGAAAGCAATAAACTCATGGCACAGTATCAAAGTCGTTTTTGGAAAGGAAGGCGAACAATGGATGAACAAAGAGTCTCAGTTTCCTTTGATATTCAGAAGGCCTACGAGAATATGATAATAATATTATAATGTGGAGAGAAGGGTTGTTAATTAAACTTTATAAGCTTGGATGAAGAATGTTCAATGGGTCAAATATTTTGTTGTTCTCAGACAAAATCCTTTATTCGTCCTCCTGCCTTTAGTAAAGAGAAGAGAGCAACCAGCTAATGGATTCCTTCGGAAGGGCACAGTGATGGTCGGCCAAACAAAAAGACAACCAGAAACAAGACCCACCCTGTCTGTTCATATGTGAGCACAATTGGAGAAAGCTACCTAGCCAGGGCAGTTGTATTCCCTTACTTGGATTGGACAAAACAAAGATATGGCGGAGTTGCTAAACACTGGTTTGAGATATAATAATGATAATTGATGGCAAACTGGCCACAAAACACTGCTGATTTACATCTCAACACAGACAGTGTTAACAATTAATGTGTCTGAATAAACAGAACAATCCTGTTTGCCTGTTTGTTTACTGTCCCTTAAAGGTTTGCCCTTAAGGGATGATAAACATACAGGTAAACAGGCAGGATCAGGATTTTGACGTTTGTGTAGGCCTAACATCCCAAAGGATGTTAGAAAGACAACAAGTAATGTGGGGTGGTACAGGAAGGAGGAAAAAATTACAAGAATCAGAATGGCATACAAGTTTAATTAGTAAATTATTTACATTAAAGACGCGTCCGAACCATAGACTGTATATATATAGGTCCGAACACGCTGTGATCACATGTTGTTGGAAAGGGTCATTAGTTTAAACTAGATAATGTGTAAACCATCAGAGGACGAGGTCTTCTATGAGAAGTGGGATTAACTTCCAACGGTGGCGGTAATGCACCGAAAAGTAGTTTGGCAACCGCTAAAAAAACACCAAAAGAAGAAAAGTATCCTAAGGGGGGCGCTGTTTGGATGAAGTGCAAGCGTGTGGCCGTACAGCCTTCAATTCACCGCAAATCCCACCCGGTGTTTGCAGGGTGTTTTCTGGTGCTTTCCTGTGTGTCGTCTGTGCCTGAAAATACCCTGCCCGTTTCATACCCGGGATCTTGTTTTGGGTTATCTTCGCCTTGAATTACAGGCATTCTAGGTGTGTATTGGTTATTAGAAAGGTATGTTTTAAGTTTTGTCATTCGCATCCCCTGCGTGTCGCTGTGCCTGGCCGCTGAGACGTGACGTTTCAACGGGGCGGTCTGTATACAACACTTGGCTTCCATTCATGCAGCGCAAATAGCAGTCAGCGCCAAAAGAGCTCCTAACCAACATATATCTGTCCACTATTCACGTCCACGTTAAAGAGGCTCCATCGACAGCTCCGGTGGAAGGCTCGGTGAGTAGCTGGGATCAGTTCAACATGACAACCCTTCCTAAAGGCGATGTGTCTTCGAGTCTGAACGTAAATATGGCCGAGGGCGCTTTTTGGTAGTAAAAAACTGCACATCTGAACGTCAGTAAAACCATAGACATGTCGGGCATAGTTCACCTGACGCGTTTGCACCAATGTTGGCTATTTAGCGGTTAACCATCTGTAAATAAAGTTTACGATTAAGAGTCATTTAACGAATTTCTTTGTGAGACATTAGCAGCGTTACAATGAAGCTGGTTTCCAGCCCGGTGTTGATGTGTCCACGCGTTTTCATATGAAAAGGCCCAGTGACATATTTATTTTAAATGTCTATTTCAAATGTTTTAGAAGGGAAGTTTGCATGATCTAATCTTGCGGTTTATTAACAATACCTAGCCGATTCAAGTTTAAGTAAAGGTCATTGTCTTAAAAAGAAGTAAACAATGACCCTGCTCTGTGCATTGATGTCACATTTAATTGACAGTTCCTTGTTTCTTGTTGATGTGAATCCATTATTTTGGGTTATACACCTTTACCGGTGGCCCTTCAACAACGCAGTGAAGGTCAACAATGTATTGTGCCTAAACGCGAACAGTGAGCGAATAAGATCGTTACAACAGTATTACATGGCAATGACATGCTTTATATTATAGTGAATAAACCACCACATCTTCCCTGTTGACCCAGTTTTACTGTCCAGACCACGTGGATAAATGACCAAAATACTATGGATATGAAACCAACCAAACATGCGTCACATTTCAGTTTGTACTTGTGTGCTTCATTGCATAATAGGTTCTAAGTTGTATTGTGATATATGCAATATTTTCTAGTTGTATGATTGTGGAGCTACAATTAAATATAGGCCAAGTAAGGTGACGGGGCTGCATAGGAAGGCGAGGTTTCAATGTTATTAAACATTTCAAGTTAGGTTACTTCTTTCCTTGTGTATACGGCTGCCATTTCCCTAGGCCTAGACATGTGTATTGCTAGGGATAGGGAATCTATGACAGTTTTCCGGTTTTTATACAGGCTACGAATTCAGACGCCACGGCTGTGCGACCTTTCCCCTAGTTTCATTCTGCGCAGGCAGGTCATGTGACCACACAGACGCCCCGCTGGGGGAAGGGAAAGGAGCTGTGATGCTCCGGTGTGGAAGGAGAACTATTGGGTTGCATCTTCTACGCAACGAGCAGAACACAGAATGTATCACAGGCTTTTTGGTCGTCCCTTTTTCGTATTTTTGCAAAACGATTTATTTGATGTATGATATACTCTATACTTGCATGCTATAGAACAGGTGCAGTGCTCGACTTTGGTTTGGGTTGAATCAAATTCTCTAGCAGGTGGGTTGCATGCGGTTATGAGTCGATTTATTTGAAACTTCAGATGTGTTCTTTTCACCCTCATGTGCATGTGCACGTTTTGGTTTTCCAATAAGATTTGCACACATACATATATAATATTTCTATCTATCTATCTATCTATCTATCTATCTATCTATCTATCTATCTATCTATCTATCTATCTAGGCTTTCCAAACACATGTATTGTTTATTTGGTTTTGTGTGTTACAACATTTATTGCACTACTGATACACTACCAAGTACTTGACCTATACACTGGTATGCAGAGGACACACCATACCTTGGTCACCAAACCAGTTCATGTAGTCTTAAGATGGTGGTAACCACACAAAGCCTCTTGTCTACAGGTGTGATTTCCTACTGAGAGTTGTATTACTTCAACCAGTTATTACAGTCGCCAAATGGAAATGTATTTCACAATGACAAATGTATGCAACAATGTATGAACAAGTGTATTTAACAATGTATTTCATGTGACACAAAGTTATATTAAATCAAATCACTTTAAAAAAAAATTCTCAACAATGTGAATGTTTCTTTACTCCATATGGGCCTACCAGAAACCCTGCACCATAATAAACTATCATGCCATTACACAACATTCTGCGCTGCCCAGTTCAGTGTCACTGTCTCACTATCGACCTTGTAGCCGTGGACCTTAAACCACAGGTGAACAAAGGACTGTAAAGTTTGGAGTTACCACTACCTTCAGGAGACCTTGAGTGTGCACTGCCTAATAAAACTCTGATAGCGCCACGTGGAACAGGTGCATCATGCAACGTGGCAAAGTTTTTGAAGATTTATCTATATTTAGGCCTATAGAACATGTCCTGCATTTGCAACTTCAAACTTCACACTTCACACTTCCTGTCTTATCTTCTCCATGCAAAATTTGACTGAATTTGAATTTGAAGAATATGTGCTCTAGGTTTATCTTTAGCATTACATTGGGCTGTGTTAGTCATCCTTAAATATGGTTGTTTGACTGAGTGAAAAGGTGTGTTCATTGGTGTTGCTACGGTGTGGTGACATGGTTCTGAATGCATGTCTCATCCACAGTGACCCCGTGCAGCAGTAGCCGACCATGGCAGAAGCTCATCAGGCTGTGGCCTTCCAGTTCACAGTCACCCCAGATGGGATCGACCTCCAGCTGTGCCATGAAGCCCTGCGCCAGATCTACCTCTCCGGCCTGCACTCCTGGAAGAAGAGGTTCATCCGCTTCAAGGTGAGCGTGCGCCCAGCCTCCCACACACACCATCACGCACCAGTGATGACGCTCCGTAAACGCTACACCCTAATCTACACCCTAATCTACACCCTCATAGCGGGCATGCTTAAACTAATGGGTTGTGTCACGGTTACAACGTCCACATTTAATACATAAAATAATGGCAATAATGATATTGTACCAATGAGAAAAGAGTAACTGATAAACAGTGAATTGACCTGTAGTGAAACACCTGAATTGGACAATAGAGAGGCACGCTCAGGGCTTTCAGTGCTTACTAAGTTGGACTTACTATGTGGCACTATGTGTAGATGGCACTATGTAACCCTGTTAATAGCTTTACAGACACCACCAAGTAGAATACAAAATCAGTCTGCTTTAACACAAGTACTTCCACTTTCTGCTTAACTACACTGGCTGTAAACCTGCAGGTACTGTAAACTATTTGTACTAAAGGGTATTTGTAATATCTTATAGCCAATCAGTCACTTTTATTATTTACTTACGGTCAGTACTGAAGATATTCATATTATTATATAGCTGATCAGTCAGTTGTATTACTGACTGATCACACACACACACACACACACACACACACACACACACACACACACACACACACACACACACACACACACACACACACACTTTGATCTTATTTACCTGAGTATTGATCGTCATGATGAGACAGTGTATGTATTTGTTCTTTGTTTGGTCGAGAATTCAAAAACCTCCCCCACTCCACTGTGTTGGATCATCCATTATTTATCTAACATCCACACACAGTGACATTCCGTTGAGCCAACTCTCTAGTCTAGTCTTTGTGTTCCCGTCTTTGTCCTCCCTGTTTATTCACTGACACGAAGAGACTCCATAGATTAGGATCAGTTCTTAAATGGGTTAAATCGGTGGAGCCAAGACGGTCTCAGTGCATGTTGAATGTGGTCATGCATGGCCCTGGTGACGCCTCTCTTCCTCTGTACCAGAATGGGGTGATGACAGGCGTGTACCCTGGCAGCCCTGGGGGCTTCATGGTGGTGGTGGGAGCGTACCTGTCCTACAACAAGTACAACCACCTGGACCCCTCCCAGGGGCTGGTGGCCAAGCTGGGACACCACATACCCATTGGGTAAGACCGCTGGCCGTCTGACTGCCGTTTGTGCCCCCCACACCATCCCCCACACTACATTTGTCACAAGAAGGTGAAACATTTCATGGCTGCTAATACAGTAAGAGAGTCACCAGAACAAGTTTCAAGCATTTCAATTGCTAGGTTAACCATTGCTAGTATACAACATCTGACTAATTGACGTAATTTTGTTCATAAATCCTTAAACATGATAACCTAACAGTGTGTTTTCATTTGGTTAATTGTCAGACAAAGCACGTCTGATAACTTGTGATAGGCACCATTAGTCATCACATTCTAGACAGAATATTGTGGGACCTGCACTTACGCAAATTAACTTGTCACTTGTTAGTGACAAGTGTATTGTTAGTTGAGTTGATCCCAGGTCATGATGTTTTCATGTCCAGGGTTTGATTGTTATTCACTCATTATGTCAGTTGTACAGCAGTACTGTCTTTATTGTTTTCAAGTTTTTCAAGTTCTCAAGTTTATTGTCACATGCTAGCGGGGGTGAAAGTAGTTTTTATTTCTTGCCGGTAGTATCATAGTGACCCATAGTGGGCGACCAAAGCATGCACCGAAAAATACACTTAATAATTTATTATAGTCTACTTATCAAGCATTCACTAGAACTTCTTATCACTCTAGTACTTTTATCACACTAGTATATCACTCTTTCACCCCCCCTGTATCAGGTTTTGATTACAGATAAATTGCAAACACATCATTTCAACAACTCAATCATTTGAATAACTTTTAAAACTTTTCAGAGACAGTATATTTTTCTTTCCGGTACAGTGTAGCCCCTCCAAATGTTTTAGTGGTACTACGTATCGGCCAGAACCGGCTTACATTCACCCCTGTGTACTAGATAACTAGATAACTAGATAAGCAGTGAAGTTCTTGTAGCTCGGGTGAACTCAACTTTGCATAATAAAATAAAAATTAAATTAAAATACAAAAAAAATAAGAAACAGTAAAATAATAGCAAATCAAATCAAATAAGTGGCAGAATGGTCAAATAAGTGACAGAATAAAGTGGGTGAGGTAGATAAGTGATATGAATAGTGGATAATGGACAATGGATAATGAATAAGTACAAGAGCATAGGGAGATGCTCACGGAGGGAGACAAAGATTGTGCAAAACAACATAAGGTGCAGAATTGAGAACCTGAATGAGTCCACAGTCCAAATGAATAGCCCCGCGGAGCTGCTTTGAATGCTATTCCATGCTTTTCTCTTGTTTTGTGAGACCATTCACTAGCGAGGGCTCTGGTTGTACCAGGCTCTACGTGCTGCGATGGTCATAGGCTTACCTTACATGACTCCACTGCTAAATCTCTATTTAAGTGAGTCAAACGTAGAGCTGGCCAACATATCAATGTGTTATACAACAGTTAGTTCCAAGTCATTTGATTGGAAAGGAGGCTTTCCATGAGTGCTGATTGGGAGTTTCACAGCACTGCAGTTTTAACAATACAGCTGTTAACTCATGGGACTGGAATTGAACGGAAACGTATGGATCAAATGTACAGGATACTTGTCCTGCGGTGACATGTCGACCTACACAGCAGCAGGCCGGTGCAGGAACATGGTTGTGCTGCCCATCTATTTGTGTTGGCAGAGCCGAGTAAAGCAATACACAAACAAACACATCTTACTCTGTAGTTGCTTATCAACCTATAAATGGCACTATTGTATTAACGCAATATCAAACTCAAATAACTTTAACTCTTCTCGGATGGTATTGCTTAAATATCATTAGCCTGGATAGTGTAGCCTGGATTTGATTTGTAAAGTGCCTCTTGGACAAAAATGTTGTTTTCCTTGTCTATGATTCATCCAATGTTCTGTTCTTGTTGGTCAGTTACGGGCAAATAAAAAGATAAAGCAAAAGCAAAAGCAATAGATGCTTTGTTTGTTCTTAAGGTCAATTTAGCCGTGTAGTGAATAAACGATGCAAAATAGTTAAACTGTTGCAATACAACTGCACACCCTCATGTTAACAAAAGCAATCTGTATTCAAGTAGTCATTGGCTCGAGATGACTCGAGATGAGATACATAACAGATATCTATAATGATGGGTCTATGAATGTAGTTTACCACTGTGGATGTAATAAAAGGACTGTGTTGATAAACGTCACTTGGCTGTTACCTCCACCATGTCCTACATCCTATACAGTGACCATGGCGACCATGAAAACATACCTGATTGCTCTAGTCTATAGCTTGGCTAGAACAGTAACAATGCGACCTTGGTGCAAACTAAATGAATGTAGCTAACCCTGGTTTGCATGAGGTTCTTTGTCACATTATTAGCATGGGTGTGTTGTCTATTTGATAGGAGGGAATAGTTAGCTATATTTTATTGATATTATATCTACATCTCATGACCGTGTATACGGATGTACATATACATGTTGTCTATATTTCATGTGTATTCGTAAGGGTTGGAAACTTTTGAGGTCACAATTAGATAAAGAAATTGATTCTTGATCCTTTTTCTTTTAAAAATAGATTTCTGATCATTCGGGACTCAATTTTGAACCGTACAAGATGAGGATAGCGATCTTATGTAAATCTACTACTTTTACCACCCCTCTATTCTACTTTTAGTTTTACTTTATTCATTAATATTGTTGCCATCTTCAGCTTAGAAATGGGACAATGACCTTGGGGATTATTGAAATGACTCTGACTCTGGGTCTTCTTTCCCCCTCCACCCATCCTCCTGTCCACCCTCCAGACGGTACCTGTCCTCTGACAGCCAGAAGGTGGTGGGGGGCGTGCTGGTGGGCACAGGGCTGTGGGTCAGCATCATCTTCGTCATGAGGAACGTTCTCAAGTGCCTGCTGTCTTGGCACGGCTGGATGTACGTCCAGCACGGGTCTGTGTCCTGGAGCGCACGCCTCTGGATGGTACGCACACGCACACACGCACACGCACACAACACACAACACCCAACACACACACCAGCCAGCCAGACAGCCTAATTTTACTTCAGAAGTATAGTTAAGTCTTAAGAGGTTTACTAGCTCACACAAAATTGGGACAGTGTTGAACCCTGGGAAAGTGTTGACCTCATGATGAAACATTAGGTCCAGTGTATTTAGGTTTATAGCATGGTCTTATCATATTGTTCAAGTATCAATAACGCTTTCAAATATATGACTTAATATATGACTTAGTATGTAGCCGTTATGAATAAGTGTGTTCCATATATTTACATAGCATGTTTGCTTCGTATAAATCACACCACCATGTAATACCAACATATTCACTTCATTGTTTGGTGAATTCCCTAATTTCCTGTCTGGAATCAGTTCATTCTGATCTGATGTTATGTTATTGTGCTTACTGTGGAGCCAGGTCAATTTTACCCTTGGGCAAAATACTGATCTGTTTCACCAAATAAGGTCTAAACCATAATTTCCCTCTCGCTCTGGGTGTCATTATTCCTAACTCGTACTTTCTGCTTTTCCTCCTGTTGTTGTTGTTCTCTTACAGTTATTAGTCAAGGTGTTTTCTGGCAGGAAGCCCATGCTTTACAGCTTCCAGAACTCTCTTCCTCGTCTACCTGTGCCCCCTGTGAAGGACACCTGCAGTAGGGTACGTGTGCGTGCGTGCGTGCGTGCGTGCGTGTGTGTGTGTGTGTCTGAGAGAGAGAGAGAAAATACCATTTCATTTCATATAAGATATGGTAACTTGAAGTTTACCCAATTTTGACAGTCATCTCAGATTCACAGAATGTGTGTACCTTTTTCAACACAAAGAAAGATGAAGAAACCAAATAGACTCAAAGGCTTCTGGCAGTGTGGGTTATTCCTCTGCCCTTTTTAATCATCCTAGCTAAGCTATTTAAAAAAGCAGGGACATTTTCCCTTCTTTCAGGGATGTTAGGAGTGCAATAGGTGCCTTAGCAAATGTTCTGTGTCTGGTTACATTTGTGCCCATGATGCCTGCACACACCCTGTGGTAGTGTAAACATGGCGAACAAAGGTTTACAAAGGTTAAGTTGTTAACAAATAGAGAATGGTGTGTCCATGGGCTGTACTGACTGCAACACATATGTCTTTTGTGAGCAGTACCTGGAGTCTGCCCGGCCCCTCATGGATGACGAGCAGTATGCCAGGATGGAGGGCCTGGCCCAGGACTTTGAGAAGAACCTGGGGCCCAGGCTGCAGTGGTACCTCAAGCTCAAGTCCTGGTGGGCCTCCAACTACGTAAGTCAGGGGGGCAACCAGCTTGGGCATCTTGCCCAACCCAAAATGCTAAACATATTGGACATTGGAACCTAACTACGTCAATATTTCACCTAGAAACGCAACGTGAAGCTTCAAGTATTACAGTGGTTTGTGTTTCACTGGCGTTAGAATGATGAATCGATTGGAATCCACTGGTTGAGCATTGGACCTTTTAATCATGAAGACCCCCGTTTCTGTTAGAAGGGGTCGAATGGAGACTCCTCTTCTTGGGGACAGTCTGAGACCAGTTTTAAACTAGTGAATAAACTCCCATACCTGAAGGGACATACATGTTGGACATCCACATGGTTGTCTGCTTCTACTGAGAATGACCATGTCCAATTTCTAGTAGTCCAAGTTGTAGTTTTTGAGAATGAGGCTATGGTTTGAGGCTAGAATCTTCATACAATGCTGGTTTGTCTGCTTTCAGTAGAAGCAGTAGAAGCTATGTTTCTAAATGCTAATGCTACTTACACATCACATCATAGTACTTCTACTACTTATCATAGTACTTCTACCACTTAGGGGACCCTGACAAAAGGCCCGTTGAGACTGTAGAGTCGTTTGACTGATTACAAAGTTGAAATACAAGTGAATGATGCCCTTCAGAATACAGAACAAACGCGGTTTGCATTTTACTTTTTATGCATCGTTTTTGATGGTGTAAAATGCTGCTTTAGCATCAGACATTGTGTAACCTACTAGACTAAAGACCTAGAATGTGCTGCACCACCAAAATAAATGTTTGGATTGTGTCACAGCCACAAAGGGGCCGTCAAACAAACAATACGGACAGTTATTGATAGCAGAAAATAACACAGTAAATTGTACACATAAGACTGAGTGACCCCCCCCCCCCCCCCCCCCCCCCCCCCCACACACACACACACACAAACACACTGTATAACTTATAGGCTTCACCTTCTAGAAGCCAATCAATGCTGCGGTCTCCCTCATATAGCACCCCCACCCTGTCATGCTGGTACAAAACTTAACCCATTCAGCTATTGTGTATGACCACAACTAAATGTCTTTCTATTGGAGATGCAAATCATCAAAGATTCAAGGTAATACAGAATAATGTGGGCTGTCAATCAGATGATAATCCTGTGATTAATCATGTTTAATCACAATTTCAATGCCACCATGTAGGAAACCACCTCCAAACCTGTTGGCCGTTTCCTCAATAGGCTTCTGTTTGCACCGAAATGTACAAGAAATATACACAGATGAAGGCAACTAGAAAGTCGAACAAGATAACAACATGCCAGTTGGGGATATCCACTTTGTCATCGGTGACAAAGTGCTGTAGCAGTCGCAAATCTTCACGTTTCTATTCCTGTGTTTACCTGATCCAGGTCAGTGATTGGTGGGAAGAGTACATCTACCTCAGAGGCCGTGGGCCAATCATGGTCAACAGCAACTACTACGCCATGGTAAGACTCAGCACTATGACACGTTATATGACCTCTTCAAGTCTTGCTTTTCTACTCTCAATGTTTGTGTTCCGTGGTGTTAATGACCACAGACAAAGATGATGCGCATTCACTGATGGCAGTTAAACTTCTGACTGTATAAATGATAGTGACTGTAGGTCCATAAAGTTTATTTGATTGGAACGTGTGCAATCCTGCTGTCTCCTGAAACCAAGGCGGGAGGCTTCCTCTGTAGTTGTGTTCAGAACACCAGACTGGCTTCAACAGGAAGTGACATCGTGGTCATTGTTCTGTTCAGACCCGGCCCAGCCCACGCTACCTTCAGAACCTCCTTTTATCATTCAAATCATTTTTACACGCATTCAGGGCACTGGGAATGGAATGGATGTTCTTTCCTGAAGAGGTAAACTGGTGGTTCTGGTTTCAGGTCACAGAGTAAAATGTTTGCATATTCATCAGGTAACTTTAAGTTCCCTAAAGGCCTGGTTATACTTCTCCGACTGCATAATCCGTAATCCAACTGCGTAACCACGGAGACCCCTCGAGCCCTCATAGTTCTCCGTCGTGGTGACGGATACGCAATGCAATTTCCCGCTTGACCAGTAGGGGTCGCTAC
The DNA here is from genome assembly GCA_036785325.1 of Urophycis tenuis. Lineage (NCBI taxonomy): Eukaryota > Metazoa > Chordata > Actinopteri > Gadiformes > Phycidae > Urophycis > Urophycis tenuis. The sequence goes on from JAXIVH010000013.1 coordinate 1,163,527, forward strand.
GCAAGACTGGCCATGAGATTCACGGAAGTAAATAAGTACAAAAGGGAAAAATAGTTAAGAGGGGATCAATTATTAAATAGAAAAGGGGATACATTATAAATGAAATGCTTTTAAAAGTAAAAACCGTACACAAACTAAAAAAACAAACAAAAACAAACTATTTACAACAATTTAGTGCAATTTGCCACCGTCTCTTTTAAGTTTCACAAGTTCAAGAACTGTAGGTCGGCTTGCATTTTGGAGCTTTATGCGTCCATATAGTAAAGCGTATATATGTAGCGTATATATATATAGCGTATAAAGCGTATATATATAAATGGCGCTGCCAGTGTTTACCTTGTGATAGAAGTCAAACCGATCCAACAACCAATCGCAGCCCTTGCGGTCTCTGTTGTGTGTTGACGGAGTGACGGATACTTAAAAAATATTTCAGGCCGACGGAGACGACGGAGAGGCTCTCCGTCAGGCTCTCCGTAACCGACGTACGGCACTTTACGCAGGAGTATTAACTAGGCTTAAGATGGATTTCCAGCTCATCCTTACTGTCACACAACTATCAACCACAAGGCTGTTTCCTTTGGCAAAATGAGCTGCACATGTTCCTTTTCAGTATTACTAATGTTTGAAGACATGTTTGGAGCAGCGTCCCTTCTGTCCGTAGCTAGGAGGAGCTGGAACCAACAACCTGCTGTACTCCATGAGCCACCGCCCCCCGCAACGTGACATCCAGTACAGACAATGTTGATGGTGCTCAGCTGATGGTCATAAACTGAAGTTTGATGTCCATTCTCTCTCTGCAGGACTTCCTGTATGTGTTCCCCACCTCGGTTCAGGCGGCCAGGGCCGGTAATGCCATCCACTCCATCATGCTGTACCGGAGGAAACTGGACCGGGCTCAGATCAAACCAGTGAGTACAACATCTCTCTTCCCCCCTTCCCTGTCTTCCTGAGACAAACACGACAGCACTGTCTGTCAGTAGGGCTGGAGAGGACTGGGGGATCAAAACCTGTCTGCATCCTATGATGGCTTTCTAATGATCATAATATATATTGATATATTATAGTAGTATATTATATATATATTATATATATATTATAATAGTTTTTTGATGTATTCCATTATCTAGCAAGTGATTATGCCAATGCTGCTATTACCTACAGATTAGTTTCTGAAAGTGACAGTTATAAATATAAATATATCTGAAATCGATGGCTTGTTCAGAGCTAAGGGGAGATTTATTTTGTGGCCGACTGAGCCCACTTAATGGACACACGCACATGCATGTGTGTATCATGTGGCCATAATCACTGCAGGATCGTGGTTATGGTTATTGTTTATATTTTTTCAGTCTCCTACCAACGCTTTCAACAGCATGATGTTTTTCTCTCCCACCTGTCTCCCCCCTCCCCCAGCCCCCCCTCCCCCAGCCCCCCCACCCACCCTCAATGCATGGCGCTCAAATGCTTGGTTTCTTAGAAATATTGCACACATTACAGTCACATGTACAGTCACCTTGAAATAGTCCTAAACCACATGTGTTGGGTTTCTGTGATCCAAAGGCTGGCTGAAAACACTGGTCTGCCCAATTTGATGGCGTGGTAATCCAACAGGAAGCTGGTTAATACCATAATCCACAGTGCTGACTCATTAGGGCACTTTGATTAAATCAATGCTTTGTTTGTCTAGATGAAGATCAGCATTGCTCGTTTCTCACCATTTTAGACATCAGGCATACACAGAAACCAGGAAAAGGCCAAAGCCCACGTATATCTCAGGGAGAAGCGGGGGCATCTCCTGCTCTCTCACCACCTCCACCTGCCCAGTTGCGTAAAGATTGTCTTTGTTCTACTGTTTTGTCCCCACTCGCTGTCTCGGACGCTGCGTTAGATATACTTGCTGGCGAACAAGGTTCCTCTGTGTTCTGCTCAGTGGGAGCGCATGTTTAACACCACCCGTGTGCCCGGTTCAGAGACAGGTAAGAAGGGAGGACACACCTGACTCGCTGCACCCGACCCCGAACCCCCCACCCTAGTGCCATCGCCGCGGGCAACCGATGTAAACCCTTGACCCCCCGCTTGCACTCCCATGTCACCCAGTACAGCCCTGTCTGACCCACTCTCTCTCAATTGGCCTGCCTCCATTTCCCCAAAGGGAAATTTCGCACCGTCACAAGCTACTTTCCTTTTACTCGAGTATCACGACGGCTCGACTTAGAAGTGCTCCAGGGTTCTGGTACTGGTTGTCATGGAGATGGTAGGTCAGGGGTTTCTGCCCCTCATCCCTGCTCACATCTCCTCCTCCTCTGGGAGGCCTCCCGGCATCCCTCTTGCTGTGAGGACCGCTTCCCGATCCAAACTCCATCCTCCCTCTCTTGATTCCTGCTCACCTGTCCCTGTAGGTCTGTCTGTCCATGTGTGTGCGTGTTTTGGGCTACTTGCAGGGTTTTTATTTACTTTTATTTTGTTTTCATCATCTCTCTGTTTGACTCTCCCCATTTGCTTTTCAGCTCATGCTCCTAAACACTATCCCCATGTGCTCCTCCCAATACGAGCGTATGTTCAACACCAGTCGTGTTCCCGGTGTAGACACAGGTAGAGTCCTAGTGGCATTGTCTCTTCCTACTCCGCCTCCGCATGCCACGCACCCCCCCTCCTCCCCCCCCCCCAGACTAGACCAATCCCATGTCTTGAAATGATGCATGTGACCTCCGCTCATGAGTGTGATCCGTCCTGATTTGCATGTGAGGTTAAACCTCCAGGCGCCTCCATCGTGGAAAAAGAGAGAGCAACCTTGGTCCCCGCTTGATGGCTGTGGGGAAGTGTGTATCAAATGTATGGTGTGTGCACGCACCTTCTGCTGTGCCAACCAGTCAGGCTTTACGTCTGAATCAAAAGACACTTCAGTCATTGTGGGAATCAATTTGCTACATATTTTTCCCACATGCTTTTAATGGAGATGTCAGCCCGCAAGTTGCACTCATAAGTTGTTGTCAGGTGTCTAAACAGATATACAAATAAAATATCAATATTAATAATAATATTATTATTAATAACAACAACAACAATAATAATACAAATAATAATAACCTTTTATTCATGTTGCACAATTTACAAGTTTACAATTACAAAGAATCAAACAGATGGTACACTACTAGATGTATTTGTAATCGTAATATAGTTTTATGGTGCTTTATGACATGGTAATAGAGATAGAATTGGTTGGAATTTCAATGACAATTAATAATTAGTAATCCAGTTTATTGCATGTAGATGTGTGTTGCCTAGTAATGGTAACAACTGGGCAGAGTGACAGGTGTTCACAAGAACACTGAAAAGTCAAACCTCTCACTGTCTCTGGGTCATGCAGAATGCGTTCAGCCGTTAAACAGGATGACCTCTGCACGTCAGTGTAGTCAAGAGTTAAAGTAAACTGCAACTCCAATTTAACCGCCGCAACATACTTCGTATTGGACTTTTAAAAAAAAACATAAACATACAAATAAAGTACTATTTCCACCAGATTCCATCCCAACAACCAGCCTGTTGTGTAAATTCCAGATGTAATGCATTATAATATTCTTCACCCCTTAGAAGGAGGAGTATAGACACCTGTACAGTAGGGAGCCACACAGGAGGAGTATAGACACCTGTACAGTAGGAGGAGTATAGACACCTGTACAGCAGGGAGCCACACAGGAGGTCTCAACACTCAGGGGGCCCCGTGTCCACCCTGAGCTCCATTAGCCGCCCCCATGCAGCAGTGTCTGCTACCACCCTGAGCTCCATTAGCCGCCCCCATGCAGCAGTGTCTGCTGCCACCCTGAGCTCCATTAGCCGCCCCCATGCAGCAGTGTCTGCTGCCACCCTGAGCTCCATTAGCCGCCCCCATGCAGCAGTGTCTGCTGCCACCCTGAGCTCCATTAGCCGCCCCCATGCAGCAGTGTCTGCTGCCACCCTGAGCTCCATTAGCCGCCCCCCATGCAGCAGTGTCTGCTGCCACCCTGAGGTCCCAGGCCGAGCCGCCAGCCGAGGGGAGCCTGCTGTTCAAATACACGACATTAGACGCTCTGCTTTTCAACCAGCCGTAGTCCATTCACATATGTTGTCAGGGAAAATGAAGTAATAATTACACTGCTTTATTGATGCAGAAATCATTGATATATCACTATACTGCCAGACAGCAATAGAAAACAAAGACAAACAACTAGTTTGCATCTAGACGTATGAACTAATGCAGTGGAAGTGGTGTGGGGCATTCTGCTGAGTCGGGCCTGACGCCTGGGCCCGGCGGGCTCTGGACCTCGCAGGACACGGCGTCACAGGGGCAAGGATGGTGAGCTTCTGGGGGGAAAACCGGGCAAACTAACATAGTGGAGGACTCCTTCTGGTGCATTCTGCTGGTTTGAATGCATCACCACAGAACCCAAACATACCGCGTTCAAGAGAGCGCTTTGAGCTCAGCCGTGGTTCTGCGTGATGCTCCTCAAACAGCCTGGTGTCTCACAGTGATGTCATAGCCTCACAGTGATGTCATAGCCTCACCCATCTGACCCCGCCCTCCATTTCAAGCTCCCTCCTCAAACACGCACTCACATGTGGATGCTAGTCGTGTAATGGTGGATCATGTTGGATGTACAGTTGTTATAGTCCTACTCAAATAGACGATAGATATATTTGGATAGAGGTGGAAATGGTAATAACAAACAAAATTAAATGAAGAGCAACCTAACAACTTATTTTGGTAGTAAGCACAGAGCATTAACACAAAACCTCACGTATATTACCTATATAACATTCTGTAATTGATCTTAATTAAGCTGTTATGATCTGCTTTAAGATAGGTGTGTGTGTGTGTGTTTGTGTGTGTGTGTGTGTGTGTGTGTGAAATATATATATAGATACATGCGCTGTGTACCATATTAACTTCTTCCGTACACATCCCTGTTTCTCTCCCTGTATTGGTGGCGCGGCTCGCTGTGTTTCAGACATTCTGCAGCACGTCAACGACAGCAAACACATCGCCGTGTTCCACCGCGGGCGCTTCTACAAGGTGTGGGTGTTCTACGACGGACGGCTGCTGCTGCCGCGTGAGATTGAGCAGCAGATGGAGAGGATCCTGAACGACCCGTCAGAGCCCGCCCCGGGAGAAGAGTTCCTGGCTGCGCTGACTGCAGGAGAGAGGTGGGCGGCTGGCGGCTCCTCCCACCTACTGCGTCTCCCCCTGTTTCCTCCCCTACAGGCTCCTCCCACTTACTGCGTCTCCCCTGTTCCCTCCCCCACAGGCTCCTCGCACTTACTGTGTCTCCCCCTGTTCCCTCCCCTACAGGCTCCTCCCACTTACTGCATCTTCCCCTGTTCCCTCCCCTTCATGCTCCACCCCTCACACTCACACACACACACACACACTGGAAAGCTCCTCACACTTCTACATCTTCCTCCTCATCTCGCCGCAGACCCAAATATGTCGATTAACTTCCAATCATGCTCACTACAATAACGACAACATCATCTTTTTGATGTTGACTTTACATTAGAGATGAATAGTACTGGCGACATAGAAATCGGCCTTGGTGACCTTAAAATGACTGTCGCTTTGTCGCTAAATGTAAACACAATGGCTGATATCGAGTTGAGGAAAAACGAACGAGGTTGAGACCAAATATTGTATGATGAGTCAATAATGTCAATATTGTGACAGGGTTGTGTAACATTCATCCCCTATTGTCTCAAACCATGACACTCCTCTTCTCCCTCCAGAACCCCATGGGCCAACGCCCGCAACACCTACTTCGCCCGGGGGAAGAACAAGCAGTCCCTGGACGCCATCGAGAAGGCCGCGTTCTTCGTGACGTTGGACGACACCCAGCAGCGCTTCGACGCCAGCAGCCCCGTCACCTCCCTGACCAGCTACGCCAAGTCCCTGCTGCACGGACAGTGCTTCGACCGGTGGGTCCTCCTCCCTGCCTCCCTTGTCTTAATGCTGCATGGCCATCATGTTGTTCTCCAGGTGGTTTGATGAGTCCTGGTCTTCTTGTTGTTCTCCAGGTGGTTTGATGAGTCCTGGTCTTCTTGTTGTTCTTCAGGTGGTTTGATAAGTCCTGGTCTTCTTGTTGTTCTCCAGGTGGTTTGATAAGTCCTGGTCTTCTTCTTGTTCTCCAGGTGGTTTGATAAGTCCTCGTCATGTTGTTCTCCAGGTGGTTTGATAAGTCCTGGTCTTCTTGTTGTTCTCCACGTGGTTTGATAAGTCCTCGTCATGTTGTTCTCCAGGTGGTTTGATAAGTCCTGGTCTTCTTGTTGTTCTCAAGGTGGTTTGATAACTCCTCGTCATGTTGTTGTTCTCCAGGTGATTTGATAAGTCTTCATCTTCTTGTTGTTCTCCAGGTGGTTTGACAAGTCCTTCAACCTGATTGTCTTCAAGAACGGCACCATGGGTCTGAACGCAGAGCACTCCTGGGCTGATGCTCCCATCATCGGACATCTGTGGGAGGTCTGGACATCCTCATTATCTAATGAACTTACCAACCCCCAAGTTGACAGCTTCAGCCCATGCTTTTTCAAGGAAGTACTAGTCATTGAAAACAGCTCTGGCTTTCTGACCCAAGCATGGCCTGGTAACTAGACAAGTCCGCTCTGGCATGTGCTTCTTGGCCCCCCTCCAGTTCAGACAGATCTCCAGCAGACCTGGCCCAGGTTGGGCCCCACAGCTCTCTGTAGCTCTGGTTAGTCGGAGGTGCAGTCTGTTGCATCCAGAGACATTTTGATTTGCAGCCGTTGATAATAACCCCTGGAAATCGATAAAGAACGTAGAAGTTCCAGACTAATAGGCATTTGCAAATTGGTCTGGCTATGTCAGGCTAACCTAAGCCATTACCCTTTTTGATTAGAGTTAGACGTGTCATTTAGCGTACACTTATATGCACAGCAACTTTCAGTGCTACAGGTACATGGCCTTCATTCAGAGGTCGGTGTGTCTTTCTCGCAAATCTCAGAAATTGTAACGATAATTGAAAAATGAGTGTAAAAAAAGTATTCAGTTCCTGTCGCTAGGCAGGTGTTTGTTTGTTCACCATGTGAATGAAGAGTCCCCCTGGTTCTAGTTGTGGTTCAAACCCCTTCTCTGTGTCTGTTTCAGCATGTTCTCTCAATGGACCCCAAGCTGAGTTACACAGAGGAGGGCCACTGCTGTGGGGAGCCCCACCCCAACCTGCCGGGGCCCCAGAGAATGCTATGGGACATCCCTGCTGAGGTAGGACACTTGATCAAGGGGCTCTGATGCACGCTCAAAGCCGGCCCAACGTTTCCATCATTTTTAAACGGTTTAAGATTTGCTTGGATTTGCTTTTGTCATACAATGGTTTTTGATGGAATGATTTCACATTTCTTTTATTGTTTGTGTGTGATTGGCTCTAAATACCACTGTGATGTCTGTCTCTATCTCAGTGTCAGGAGGTGATCCAGAAGTCTCTGTCTGTGGCCAAGATCCTGGCTGAGGACGTGGACTCTCACATCATCCCCTTCAGTGACTTCGGCAAGGGCCTGATTAAGAAGTGTCGCACCAGCCCCGACGCCTTCATCCAGATCGCTCTGCAGTTGGCCCACTTCAGGGTGCGTGTTGCTCTGCTCCCTCCGCTGAAGGCCCTAACATACCGCCTTTTTCCCCACACTCTCGCGTCACCAAGTAAACAGCCTGCACATTTCAGACTGTATTGTACCCGCTTGGAAACCTCTGACTACCATAGCATTTCGATAGCCTGTGTGAAAATGCCAATTTCATTTTCTGCAACTTTATCACCTCCACGGCCCTGTTGTAGTATTCAGCTAAAGCTGTGTACGTCTGTGTTCCTCAGTGAAGCATTTTGAAACACAACGTGTGTTGTGTTTCAACACACATGAACACAAAATGTGTTCATGTATAATGTAGGCCAACCGGTTGTGATTTGGCATCAGTACTTAAGTGTGGCTGGATGTGTTGCTGTTGCACTAACCCTGCCCCGGGTGTTCATCTCCGCAGGACAAAGGGAAGTTCTGCCTGACCTACGAGGCTTCCATGACCCGCCTGTTCCGGGAGGGCCGCACGGAGACGGTGCGCTCCTGCACCAACGAGACCTGCACCTTCGTCCGCGCCATGCTCCGCAATGAGACGGTAGGCACCCCCGGTATCACCCCAAGGACCGCTGTGATGGGATGGCAACCCCATAGGATGTCAGCCCCATAGGATGTCAACCCCATAGGATGTCAACCCCATAGGATGTCAACCCCATAGGATGTCAACCCCATAGGATGTCAACACCATAGGATGGCAACCCCATAGGATGTCAACCCCATAGGATGTCAACACCATAGGATGTCAACCCCATAGGATGTCAACCCCATAGGATGTCAACCCCATAGGATGTCAACCCTTAGGATGTCAACACCATAGGATGTCAACTCTTACACAGCCCAATGCACATCCCAGTCCAACTCACATGTCTTGTAGTGGCAGATGAAGCAGTACTCTCCTATAGGAGGAAGTAGCCAGGCAGGAGAGTTCTCTTTTAAGGGCCCTGAGGTGGTCTCATCTCACCTGCATTTACTGAACAATGCCATCTAGTGGTCAAGTCCCCTGGTTGAACAGCAGGCATTTCTCATATTATTCTAATTCTAATATTACCATTTTGATTCATAATTGTGTTCTTCATCAAGTAAATAATAGGCTTGGGCAACATTTCTGCCTCATTCCCGTCACCAGTAGGAGCAACATCTAGCTGATTGCTAATGCCGACCAAAATGTTGGCATTATGTTGATGTACATAAATGTATAATTTAGTGAATGTTATCCAACAAATAACATAACGTGAGTATACAGATTACTTTTTTGTCATTGTTCTAATGAGAAGAAGTAATCCCTTATTTAGTTAATTTTTGCAAATATGCAATCCTTTTTAAATTTCCTCACACATTCAAACTGTTTTCAGTTTCTTCCGTACTTCTTGGCACATATCTGCATACTATGAATGTGTAGCTCAGCTAGCGAGATGCTAAACAGCCTTACATTACTATGTAATAAGGCTCTGTCTGAACGTAGCGCTTTGCCTCCTCCCGGTTATTTCACCATTTAACGAACATCAAGTGGAAGATATCCCAAACATATACCTCCACTAAGAGTGTTCACTCTTCAGTGTCTTCAAGGAATGTTGAAATAAGCCTCAAAAAGAAGAGGAGCAGTGAATACTCATTTGGCAAAGCGCGACATTGAATATGTCAAAGTCAGGCAAACACATCTTGTGATATTTTGAAGGCTTTCAAAATATGGACTACAAATTATAGCAAGCAGCCCCTGCATTCATATATATGAGTGGTGCTGAATGCTTTTTAAAGTGACATGTACAAGGGGTTTTTCATTTTTGGGAACGCTAAAGTACTCTTATTAGTTATTTATCAAAAGGTAACACTGTCCCGTAACAAGTTACTTTTTTGTAATTTCATTTTTACAAGTTACTTTTAAAAGCAATGTTACCCAACACTAGATAATCTGGCGGATACTTTATCTAATCCTTATTTTAGCTCATATGTCTTTTAATTAATGCTACTGCTGCCTAATCCTTTCTTTATCAAATACTTTCTCCAATAAAAAAACTTCCTCTGCAAATACTTTGGCTACCTTCTCCTTCCTCTCTCAAGTCCTATTGTGTGTGTAGCATGTGTTGTAAAACCTGTCTCCCTGCAGACAGAGGAGTGTCTTTGTCTCATGTGTTGTAAAACCTGTCTCCCTGCAGACAGAGGAGTGTGTCTGTCTCATGTGTTGTAAAACCTGTCTCCCTGCAGACAGAGGAGTGTCTTTGTCTCATGTGTTGTAAAACCTGTCTCCCTGCAGACAGAGGAGTGTCTTTGTCTCATGTGTTGTAAAACCTGTCTCCCTGCAGACAGAGGAGTGTCTTTGTCTCATGTGTTGTAAAACCTGTCTCCCTGCAGACAGAGGAGTGTCTGAAGCTGCTGAAGGAGGCTGCAGAGAAGCACCAAAGCTTGTACCGCCTTGCTATGACGGGGATGGGCATCGACCGCCACCTCTTCTGCCTCTACGTGGTGTCCAAGTACCTTGGGGAGGACTCCGCCTTCCTGAAGGAGGTGAGAGCAGGGGGCCTGTTGGCCAGGGAACCCAACATCAGAGAACAAACACTGTCAAGTGCTCTGCTTCTGGCGGTCTAACCGGTTGGTAAACGTTCTGCCCCTTTCCACTGGGAGCTCCATCTGTGGAGCGATGAATGTTGATGGGTGAGAGAGGGCTGAGGTTCTCCAACACTTATAGTGTAACGCCACAGTGTGGTCCATGTCATACACAACATCGCTTACTATAATGCTCATACTCTATGATGTGTAATAGCTCCTTCCTAGAATTCTCATCCCAATATACACTTTTTAAGATCTCATAGTCTTTCTAATTTGAGCAGAAACGGGGGGTTCACTTACACTTACACTTCTTTTGGAGAGGACCCCAAAAGAAGTGTATCCAGTGTGTCTGTGGGACCAGCCAGACAGTGGAGCAGGTGGTCCTGTTGATGGAGGGGTTTTGCCCTCACCAACTGGATCCCACCCAGAGTCTTCATAGACTCATAGTTTAACACATGCAGCTTTGGAGTGTTTGACTCCCAGCACAAATGCTCTGGTGAACCCGATGTCCTCAACCTTACCATGAAGGCATCCATTAGTCAGATGCCCTCAACCTCTACCTGCTTTGGAGTGAATGAATGAATGCATCTGAAAAAATCGTTCACTGCATTCGAGTTGGATAAAAGCATCTGCTCAATAGTAAAGACACATAACTGCTGTAAGTTTTTTTTTTTTTTTGACATTCAATGCTGTTGATTACATCTGACATGGGATAGGACAATGGCAGTCAGTATGAAGGGTTATTATATAAATAAGATGTATCATCACTAAGTGATTACTCCACCGTGCTCAGTTGTCATGACGTTCTAGTGGAGCCCCCAGGTGGTCAGATGTCATAAGACATGATGGGTTCAGATGGGATATTAGAGGAGGACCAAACCCCAACACTACTTGTTAATTGGTTTGCATTAGATGACTAGTTTAACTTGGTCAAACCCTTGCTTTTTCATTCATCATTATAGGGATACATTATTGTGTTTGCAACAGCGTTTCTTATGCAAGAACGTGGCTGAACAAAGTATTCATCAACCTGTGTTGTGGTCATCTTAGCTTGTTTTTACAAACACAGCTCTCTTGATTCCTCTCAACAAGTCTGAGTATCGCCAACAAAACACATCCAATTGCGTTTTGTTGTGTGCCCCGTGGACATCGAAAATGAACCAGGAGCTT
>JAXIVH010000013.1:1177345-1199845 GCA_036785325.1 Urophycis tenuis
GAAAAGGTTCTAGTGGACTGCTCGTGTACGGATCAGCGGTTCCGTGCTGGCCTGTCTGTGCGGTGCCTTAGAGAGCCCACTCACCAACACCACCAGGGAAGAGACGGTTCTGCAGACCTAAGAGAGCCAGTCTGCAGCACTGGCGTTCAGATGTTCCTCAGTGGCTCTGCCGTGGAGTCAGAGGAGGTTAAGTTGGTGCAATATTTCAGGTGACCCCTGACCAGCTGAATGCCTGCACAAGCACTGGCGTTGAACGGCTTGTGGCTCATTGTCGTGGCTGCCCTCTTTCTCAAGTGATGGGGAAGGAGGCCAATGATCCTGCCTGGCAGACCGCAATACTTCAATCTCGGCAGCATGTTCAAAATATCTCCTCTATTGCCTTTCTGACTATTTTATGTAACGGTTTTGTTTTTGGTTTATTTTAGCTGCTAGAATAGTGTGGTGTAGTCATCGATTGTTCATCATTTGTTTTATTTTGGATTTTAGTCACTTCCATGCTCAGGTTTTTAGTCACTAGTATTCAAAGCAGAGAGCTGGTTGTAGCAGTGCACAACTAGTGCCCGTGTCTGCATGTACATTACGCAGCTGTAATTTTCAGACTATAGTTGCTATGCTTTGTCCTGTGGCAGAGGGGGGGGGGGGGTATTAATAGGGTAGAATCGGTTCTCTCACAGTGTGTCCACTGGGCTGCTGTGCTTTTGGTTCTTGCACATGTTTGCTATGACAGCTGAGTTTGTAGCAGCATGACGTTGGGCGAGCCCCTCCACACCCAGTGGTGCTCTCAGCCCTCGCTAACGTGACACTGGCAGGCCTGGCTGCTGGCCTCCTCCCCGAGCACTCCGCTGGCCTCCTCCCCGAGCACTCCGCTGGCTCTCACGGTGCACCAGGGCCCCCAGGGGCCCCCAGGGGCCCCGGTGGGAGGGCCCCCAGGCGCTGTCGTGACCCACTCCCGCTGCAGCGCTGTGGTGTTTCCGTGGTCCCCCTGGTGGCCATGTTGCAGCCGCGCAGCGTTGCTGTGCCGCTGTGAGGATGTATATACAGAGGAAACCACGGTGGAGATGTACTGTGTGGGTATGGGCGGCAATTCAAACCTGTTTCATGTTGATGTTTATTTATTTATTATCAATGTTGAGCTTTCGATTCCCCGCGCTCACCCCCTGCAAGTCTCCTGGTCCTGGTTTATTTACTGCCCGGCATCGGATGAGCACTAAGTTAATATTTGTTGTTTGCTGAACAGACTATGAACAAAATGTTTTATGATTCCTATTTAACAGGACAGGAGGTTTTGTGGATGCATACCTAGAAGAGATTGTGTGGTATAACACCTGCGTTCTGTAGACCTGGTTCTAAAACCTGCTGCATGGTGTCACAGAGGGAGCATTAAGCCGGTGTCAAACTGTTTGCGTGTCAACAATATGAGCAGCGGATATACCAAAACAAGTTTAACACAATAAAAGCGAATGTAAACAATGAAATCACCAGCCCGTCATTTCAGCCTTCGTTTGAGTGTGAATGTAGGTATTCCATGCCAATAAAGCCATTTGAATCTTGAAAGAATTTTGAAATAAAGGAAGGTTCTGAAACTGATTTACTTTGTAACGAAGTAAATGTTGATTGCAAGAAATGGGAGTATATGTATCAGATAGATATAGAATATATACACTGCTCAAAAAAATAAAGGGAACACAAAATCATTACAAAGTTACTCAAAGTCAATCATACTTCTGGGATATAGACCTGTCCATTTAGGAAGCAACACTGATCGTGAATCAATTTCACCTGCTGTTCAAATGGAACAGACAACGGGTGGAAATGAGAGGTCATTTGCAAGACAACCTCCTATAAAGGAATGGTTCTGCAGGTGGTGGCCACAGACCATTTCCCTGTCCTCATTCTTTCTGGCTGATTTTTGGTTGCTTTTGCATTTCTCCAGTGCCCTCACCATTAGAGGTAGCATTAGGCGGTGTCTGCAACCCACAGAAGTTGCTCAGGTAGTGCAGCTCATCCAGGATGGCACACCAATGCGCTGTGGCAAGAAGGTTTGCTGTCTCTCCCAGCACAGTGTCAAGAGCATGGAGGAGATACCAGGAGACGTGGAGGGGGCCGTAGGAGGACAACAACCCAGCAGCAGGACAGCTATCTGGTCCTTTGTGTGAGGAGGAACAGGAGGAGCACTGCCAGAGCCAGACAAAACGCCCTCCAGCGGGCCACTAATGTGCATGTTTCTGCTCAAACTGTGAGAAACAGACTCCATGAGTGTAAGTGGGGCCTGTGCTCACAGCCCAACACCGTGCAGCCCGATTGGCATTTTGCCACAGAACACCAGGATGGGCAGATTTGACATTGGCACCCTTTGCTCTTCATGGATGAGAGCAGGTTCACACTGAGCACGTGTGACAGACGTGAGTCTGGAGATGCCATGTAGAAACCGGTTTGGCGGTGGGTCAGTGATGGTCGGGCGAGGTATATCCTTAGAGGGCCGCACAGACCTCCATGTGCTAGCCAGAGGTACCATGACTGCCATTAGGTACTGAGATGAGATCCTTATACCCATCGTCAGACCAAATGCTGGTGCTGTGGGCCCTGGGTTCCTTCTCGTTCATGACAATGCTTGGCCTCATGTGACTGGAGTGTGTCAGCAGTTCCTGCATGATGAAGGCATTGATGCTATGGACTGGCCTGCCCGATCCCCAGACCTGAATCCAATCGAGCACTGGGACATCATGTCTCCATCCACCGACGCCACATCGCACCAGACTGTCCAGGAGTTAACTGATGCTCTGATCCAGGTCTGGGAGGAGATCCCTCAGGAGAACATCCGTCATCTCATCAGGAGCATGCCCAGACGTTGTAGGGAGTGCATACAGGCACACACAGTACTGAGCCTCATTCTGAATTGTCTTGAGGAATTTCCATAGAAGTTGGATCAGCCTGTGATCTGATTTTTTCACTTTTATTTTGAGTCTGATTCTGAATCCATACCTCCATGGGTTAATGATTTTGATTTCCATTGATCATTCTTGTTATTCCCTCTTGTTCTCAACTCATTCCAAGTTTACGTGTCCCCTTTTTAATCTATCTATCTATCTATCTATCTATCTATCTGTCTGTCTGTCTGTCTGTCTGTCTGTCTGTCTGTCTGTCTGTCTGTCTGTCTGTCTGTCTGTCTGTCTGTCTGTCTGTCTGTCTGTCTGTCTGTCTGTCTGTCTGTCTGTCTATCGGGTTACCATTTGACCCACCCACATCCACCTGCCCCTAACTCAACTCTAAACGGTGGAGAACGTGTTATGGTGTTCTCTGTAACGATTTCCATTTTTAGATGTGATGAAGTGAAAGGTAGTTAGCATTGTGCTAGGTGGGGGTGATCCACCTGCTGTCAATGGCCGAGGGACACCCAGCAATGACCTCACCTTCAAGCAGTTTAAAGGTGCAGCAAGGTTTCCCAGGAGAGGAGAGGCAGTAAGTGAGTTCATCTGACCCTTGCCCACCTCATGCTTTCCACCATATTGGGACAGCCCCCCCTCACACACACACACACACACACACAAACACACTCTCTTCCACAATGTTTCTGAGCTCCTATGTCACCCCTAGCTAAGCTCTCATTGGCTGGCTTGTGTTTCAAGGCCTGCATTCTCTGGATCTGCTTGCGGTCCGTCAACATGTGAACCGGCCGTTTGGCAGCAGGGACAACATGGATTGATTTCACACCCATCCGTCTGTAAAATAACCAACATAACTGTTTATCTCTCTATCAAGTGCATTCGAGTCCAATCACATTTTGTAATATTACAATGAAAAGATGTAGGCTATATACTTTGTCCCAAAAATCTTTATATTTGGGAAAGACCAACACACATACAACATGTGTCTGTGTAAAAATGTGGTTCCCTGAGTGCAGGCTTCCAATCAGCAGCCCTGACAAGACAGCAGGCCATTCCATTGTCCTGCTGATTACAAGCAAGCTGGGAAACCCATTCACTGATCAGGGCAGCCGGTGAAACTTAACACCTTGACTTGCACTTTATAAAAGAAGCCAGTGGGACAGGCCAGCTCTGTGCCAGTTGGACCCACACTGAGCCACTCGCAGCGAGGGACACAGGGCGGCCATGTTGCTAGGCCTGGTAGACATCCATTCATCCAGGAGAGGGGATATCCCCCTTCTGATTCACAGGCTGTGCTGGGAGCTAGTATGCTACTGGTTGTTCCCACCATGTGTCATTCTCCATGAAGACTTCATTCTGAGTGCTTTTTAGCTCTGCTCAAGGTGGAAAAATAGAAAAAATACAAATAATAAAAGGACCAAACGTGCCTTGAACATGTTTCACAATCTCGTTCCTCTTCAAATTGCCCTTTAAGAAAACTATTTTTTTAATGTTTTCATCAAAATCACTATCCCATCTTTATCACAAGCACTTCCCTGCTGTCTGGTCGGTCCTCTGCAAAGCTGAGGATGGGAGGTGGTAGTGGTGAATTCAGGTGAACAGGGTGTGTGTGTGTGTGTGTGTGTGTGTGTGTGTGTGTGCGTGTGCGTGTGCGTGCGCGTGCGTGTGCGTGTGTCTGTGTGTCTGTGTGTGTGTGTGTCTGTGCGTGTGTGTGCGTGTGTGTGTGTGTGTGTGTGGAAGCTGAGAGGCAGTGCTGGTGGGCTTGGCACTGCATGGCCATATTGAGTTGCAGAACAGAACCCGGAGCCCCAGAGTGGACAGCAGTGCAGGGAAGGACCACATGGGGGGGGGGCGGGGCCTCTGTGATGTCACTCTTGTGAGAATCTCCCCCTCTCCATTAAAGAAAACACATCCATTGGGGCTGAGGTGTTGGGGTTTGAATCATGCACATATATTCACACCTTTTGCATGTAGAGACATATCGACTTTAACAGATATGGACATTAAACTCCACACATGGTATACAATCAGGCCTAAATGTCGTTAACCATTGAAGATCCCAGAGAGTGAATGTGTCTAATCTGTGTGGTAAGAAAATGTAAACTTTATTGCAACGTTGTCAATTAGAGGTTCTGTGATTTACAGAAGAGAAGGACATTCGTAATGGCACAGTCATCGTAATATGTACATTGCTGTAACTGCAATTCTTCGACGATTTTAAGAGTGGCACAGAGACAGAGGCCTGCGAGGCCTTCATCTCATGCAGCAGAGGACTAGTGCATCACATATCCCTCTGCCAGTTAAAGTTGCACAGCGTTCAATAGAAAGCACAAGCGATCGGCGACGAGAAAAACCTCTTCACGCCGAAGGAAATCACAGTTCTTCCGTTCATTGTTTGTTCTGCTCCTAGGAAAGATGAAGACGTAGGGGTGTTCACAGCGCGCTGCAAAGCCTTAAGACTGGGGTGATTTGTTAAGCTTCGGTAGAACACCGATACACAGTAAACTTGTTAGGATCAAGGCTATACAATTGATTAGCGATAAATTAAATTAAATTGCGTTCATTGTGTGGTGGAGGGGGTCCCAGAATGACAAAATAGACAAACAAACTATCATACTGCTGAAGTAGTGAACTTCACTGAGGCTTGAAGGCCCTTGTGTGAGCCCTGGCCATTCACAAGCATCCCAAATCTAGACGCTCTAGATGCTAGCCCATGATTCTTGCTTCCACAGTAGGACATCATACATTTAGTTTCAAGGAACCCTTTCTAAAGTGGTTAGCACTGCTATGAGAGATATGACTGTGTTGCGGTGTTATTTCTATCTTTTTCCCGCATCTGAGGTGTCATTTCTTTAGCACTCCTTCTTGCACTCACCAAAGGCCACATCGTTAAAGGAGTGCAGGCTGGTAAACAAGAAACAAGTAACCCAAAAACAATGCTTGGATGATCCTAAAAAATACAACAGAAAAAACAGAGGTAGAGATTCCAGAATCCAAGCTTGGAAAAATCCACTCCAATATTTGGAGTCAACCCTCTTGATTTGCTCGTTAGGCAGCAGCCAATGTGAAGTGAAATCAGACAGGGCCAAAACATGGTAGGATTTCACTTTCTGAACTTGGAATTTCCAACTACTGTCAAACATCCATATGTTTCACATTATGAAGCAAAACTATTACCAATTGCGCCTACATATAGGCATGCAATGGGCTATGTAATAAGTCACATTCAGCAAATAGAGTTGTATGTTTTGTTTCTTGAGTAGTGAAGAAAATAAGTGCTGATTGTCTTGTCTGGTGGTAGGTGGGAAGCGGTGAAAAGTAGTAAACTTGAGGTATATTTATGATACAAGAGCTGTTTAGCTTGAGAAAGTTCCAGTAAAATCCTTTCCAATGGTCACACAACAAGTGGTAAGAAGGTCATGTTCCTGTAACTGTCCAGAAGTGTTTCTCCCCTCGTCCAACTTCACAAATCTCCAACTGTCCTTTTTTTCAGTTTTACTTATTTGGTCGTAACAGGAGATTTGTAGACCAGTTGTTAGAGAAAACCAGGAGCTTGCTCAGCTCCTCCTGTAGAGAGGAGCCTGCAGCAGCTGTAGGGGTTAAAGACTGTAGAGATGGATGTATGTAAACACAGAGATGCTTCTCTGTAACTTGCATACAACAAAAAGCAAACAAACACATTAAAAAGAGGTAAAACTGATTTAGAAAAAGGAAGAAAAAACCTCACAGTGAAAAATACAAATAAATCTGTACTGTAAAGTGCAAGTATAAAAATCAATATATATATTTTCTTTTTGTTGTTGAAAAAAACCCTATATATATATATATATATATATATATTTATATATATATATATATAAATCTCAAGATCGAGTCTTAAGACACGGTCAATGGTCTTTCTTTTGTGTGGAAAAGTGCAAGTTGAAAACAGCACGGCTTAGCAGAGATGAGAGTAAGATTGCAGACAGTATCGGAGCGGGTCACGTGACGTCTGCCCAGAGCGCCTCAGCCTGGGTGACTCAGCTCCTGCGCAGGAACACGGCCACCTCGTCCAGGGCCACGGGGTAGTCCTGCAGCAGCGTCCCGCCGTCAAACACCTGGGCGCTGCGGCTGTCCTGCCACTGGAAGCCCCCGTCAGGGAGGTAGATGTCCCTCTGCACCGCCCCGCGCTCCACCACCGGCGCCACCAGCACCTGCACACAGCGGCAGGGACTGTATGTCATCATAGGACAACACCATCAGGACAACACATGCCATTTTCTACCCTACTTATCGTGAGACATAAACTCAATACCAGACCAACTTGGACATTTTGTGCCCAGCGACATGTCAAACATTTTACAGAAAATAAAAAGGACATTCGAGGGAAAACCAGGCCGGACGGCAACCCTACTCCCTGAGGGAGAAATCAAGTTAGGATGTCAGCGAGCTCGCACAGCATGATTAACAAGACCTCGGGTTACCACGGCGATGGCCAGCTCTCATATCGCTCGCCGCCGCCTATGCGTATCATGTGCACCTGTCGTCTGCTGACAGGTGCAACCCCAGCGCTGGCCAATCAGACCGCCCTCACGCCATGGCTCTCTAATCTGGGACCCAGCAGTCTTGCTATGTTAGAGCACAACGTCTGGGACCCAGCAGTCCTGCTCTGTGAGAGCACAACGTCTGGGACCCAGCAGTCCTGCTCTGTGAGAGCACAACGTCTGGGACCCAGCAGTCCTGCTCTGTGAGAGCACAACGTCTGGGACCCAGCAGTCCTGCTCTGTGAGAGCACAACGTCTGGGACCCAGCAGTCCTGCTCTGTGAGAGCACAACGTCTGGGACCCAGCAGTCCTGCTCTGTGAGAGCACAACGTCTGGGACCCAGCAGTCCTGCTAGGTTAGAGCAGAACTTCTGGGACCCAGCAGTCCTGCTACGTTAGAGCAGAACTTCCCGGAGGAGACGGCATCGGGCCGAGGCTGGACACCGGGAAACCAGGAAATGGAAATGAGAAATGGGAAATTAATCCTTGTTTCCTGTTTCATTACATAGTTATTCTGCTGAAAAGAAAACTCATTGGCCTGAGTGGATAAAGCTTCCAGAAGGGGATTTTAGTAAGTCTATATCTGCTGCACACTGAGCTGATTTGGTTACATACTCTCACACAGAGGGCCAAGTGCTCCGGCGACATGATTGGTCAAAACAAATACAAAGTGAAACAAGGTCCCGTCAGCCCTGATTTGACCCATCAGCCGTCAGACTGCAGCTGAGGACTCAGAGGGTCTGCTGGGTGAGGCTACCTCGTCTCCGATCAGGAACTGGTCGTCCACGGTGAAGGTGGCCGGGTCCTCAGGGCTCAGCCACCACATGGGCCGGTAGATGGGATGCCTGGCGGCGAGCCACTCCTCAGAACACTTCTCTATCAGCGGCACCACCAGGGCCCGGTGAAGGGCGATGTAGGTCCGAGTCAGGTTCAGCACCTACAGGGAACAACACAGCGAGGACATTGAGAAAACCACCGTTGTTGTTGTTCTCTGTTGGGGAGCGTGAACTTTACAGCTTGCGCAGGACTGGAACCACGCAAACCTCTCGTCTTTCTGAACTTAAACTGGTTATGCACTTAGGATGTCGTTCTTGTGCTCATATAGTTCTTGGTTCTTGTGTCAGTGGCCATTTAACTCAGACCATCTGGTTGCTCTTTTTCTGTGTGGGCTCATGGTTGGAGCTCCTCTGTGTATCTAGAGAGCACTGAGCAAAAACAACGTCCTTTTCTGAACTTGTACCATCTCTCCGAGGGACAAAACCAAAGAGTGGTTTGTTGTTGACTTAGTGGTTGAGTGTTGTCCGTCTCCTGGATGTCTTACGTCAAAAGAGTCCTGTTCCTAGCAGGGTCACGTTGTCTCTCATGTCCCCTGCCGGCATCCCGACCACATCCCAAACACGCAGTGTGTTTTTACGAGTGGAGATAGAAAACATTTGTAGGAATGGATTCAGAATCATGACCCGGCTACGAGCGCTGCTCGCTCTGATGGAGGAGCAGGCATTTCTGTGGTTTTATGGTTGTAGTGCCACATACGTTTCAACGTGGCATTTTAACGCAATTAGTCTACAACCTCCTTATTTTCCTAGGAAGGCGCCACGTTTAAATAAAATCATATTTATGTTTACATTTTTATTGAAAATCCTCCTAAAAGTGTCAAACTTGTCAGTTTTGTACAGACATTTTAATTGCCATAATAAAGTATTTTTCCAAGACAGCTTCATTATCATTCCTGCAGAGCGGATGCAGCCGTCGTGGAGTCATAACTCCCAGCGACAGACCCTAATCCCAACCAGATGGACCACAGGTGAGGTCAGGAGGGAGGCGTGTGTGTGTGTATGTGTGTGTGTGTGTGTGTGTGTGTGTGTGTGTGTGTGTGTGTGTGTGTGTGTGTAGAGGTGGGGGGTGGGGTAACCAGGGAAACCAGGAGACAAAGAGACAACTGGAGCCTGTTCTCCAGTGTGAACATATTTTTATCTGAGACCCCTGGAATCTGGATTCTAGACGGAACAGGACTGGAGCAGACCACACTCGACCAGAACAGGACTGGACTGGACTGGAACTGCTCTCAAACAGTTGCAGTTCAGGGAGCCAAGCCCCAGTTCTGCACACTGACAGATGAGAGGAGGAGGAGGTGGTGGAGGTGGGGGGAGGAGTGGGAGAAAGGGGGAGAAGGAGGGTGGAGGAGGAGGGTGGAGGAGGAGGAGGAGGGGGGAGGAGTGGGAGGAAGGGGGAGAAGGAGGGGGGGGGGGAGGTTTTGATAGTCCTAGGAACAGTGCCCCCTCCTGCTCCTCTCCACAAACACACCTTCTGGCACATCGCCCCGGAGGAAACATCTCCATTCCCAGTGTGAGAACACAGCTCTAAAGATAACAACCAGTGCTCCACACTGCACACACCCAGACCATCAGCCCTCATCCCTCATAGATACACATGAGTAATTGTGGTGTTATAAAAGTAGTTTTTAAAAGTATCTAAAATGTTCATTACAGAGACACATGTGAATGATGGCAGAATCAACATTCTTACAGCCTAAGTGAGAGGTGTTGTATGATATTATTGTTTCAGTTTGAAGGCTTCAGAGAATGTTCACTCTTTGTGCACATTTTCAATGCTTATGTTAATCCCCTTTCTACGTAGCGCTGTCCTCGCCGTTACAGCCACACAATTGTTTTGGGTATGACATTTGCCAAGCCAAGACAGTAAGCTTCACGTATTTTAACTGCCTTGCACATGGCCACTTCAATTTCTCTCTTACTCTTCGCTGGGGTCAAACCAGCAGCCCCCAGACAGCTGGTGCCTACCTGCTCCTCTCCGTAGACCCAGGGTGGGGTGTGGAAGCTGATGACTGGGAGGAACGCAGCGACCTCCAGCCACCTGATGAACAACTCTTCATCCGTCACCATCTCGCCTGACAGAGAGCCACCTGCGAGGGGCATGGAAAGTGTTTAACCCAATGAACATCAAAAATGACTCTGAAACTAAGATTTGGCTATTCTTGTATAGGTGAAGTCACGTGATGGTAGTGTGTTGATTGTTTATTGTTATTGGTTATTGTCATGCACCAGCCACCAAGTCAAATTCCATGTGCAAACCTACTTGGCAATAAACATTTCTTCATATTGTCATTCTGATTCTGATGCTAGAGATGCTAGTTGTGGTAGTGATGTCATGCTAGTGGTCCTAGTGATGCTAGTCATATAATGCTTGAGATAGTAGTGATGCTTGTGATGCTAGTGGCAATAGTAATGTAGAAAGGTAAGTGAAGCTAGTGATGTTAGTGAGGGCAGTAGGGCTAGTGATGGTAATGATGCGGGGGGTGCTAGTGGTGACCAGCAGGAGGTGAATGAGGAGAGCCAGCATTACCTACTGCGTCCGGGAGGAGGAAGTTGTACCCGAGCAGCGTGTGGTGCAGCAGGGAGGGGATCAGACCCCTCAGGCCGCGAGGTCCCCAGTCAGACTGCAGGGCCGGCATCCGCACAAACACCGGCTTGTGGCTGGACCTGTGAGGGAAGACACAAAGCTGAACAACACATCTCTCTGAATCCTTATCTCCATATTGCTAATGTGGCAACAAAAACATTACTATGGTTTTGGATCAGGCAGTTGGAGTTGGTGTTCTCCTTGTTTTCAGATAACAATCCTCTCCTTCTCATCAGATGTTGTTGTCTTGAAGTTGAATAAGTAAAATCCATACATTTTTTTAAAGAGATGCTACTTCAGACTGTAGATAAGACAGACTAGAGAATATATTCATAACGAAACAAAAAAGATAATCATGAATCATAACATAATGCTAAAGGCAGAAGCTGCATCTGAATACTCATACTTGACTGCTATATAGTATGAATGCTTAGTACGCATTGTGTAGTAGGCAAAAAGTTTCCGAATGCGTACTACCGCCACAGTGTACAACGGTAGGACACTACACTATCCCACAATGCAGCAGAGTCTGGTAACCGAAGAAGAAGAACGCCGCGGAGAAAAAAAATAAAATGACAGCAGCGATATCAAGAGCCATTCGCGCAGAAAGAGACATTTGAATCCACTAGCAACGACGACAAGACGGAAAACTATGAGGTAAATTATCGGAGGTGACTTTTTTAATTTTGCCGGCATCTGATCTGCTGCGCACAGAGAGGGGAAATACGTCATCTCCAAACATCCGGTAGCGTTTTCGGTGGTGTTCGGAAGTGTTCGGAGGCGTTCTACGCACGGCTGTAGCACGCACTACATTAACGGTCAAGTAGTAGACACTGAACAGAAGTAGTTTATACTGAGTATTGGGATGCAGCCAGAGTCTCTGTCTATAGTATGACGTGTGTTTCATGGTGGCTCTGTGCTCACCGCGTCCCCGCGGTCATGATGGCCGACTCTCCCATCCGGGCTGCGACGTCGGCCAGCAGACCAATGTACTGCTCCCCTCCTAGGGGCCACAGCGGCCCCTGGCCCTGGCCCTCTGGCAGGCCGGCCTCAGCTCCTTCCAGCAGCACATACTCCATGCCCACCAGGTCCTGAAGGGCCCCGACTCTGTCCAGGAACCAGCCCACCCCTGCTGGGTTGGTGAGGTTGAGCTTCACACAGAAGCGTCCCCCCCACTGACTCAACACTGGGATCTGGGACAGAGAGACCGACAGAGACAGACAGAGTAACGACAGAGTCACTCACACGCTGTATGGGCTCATCAGTTCCCATAACACACTGTCCAATGTCATATATAAAGCAATTCAGTTTACATGCAAATGTTTGAGATGGATGTTGGCGAGGGTAAGGCAGGCAGACAGACAAATAGATATAATAGATAGACATAAGACCGATAGACAGACAGATAGAAAAGGGACAAATAGATAGACAGGGACAGATAGATAGACAGACAGACTTCTCACCAGCTGACCCTGGGGGCCAGAGGGCAGGCTCAGCCAGTAGGGCTCTGTTCCAGCCCCTCCGGCCAGCGAGGTGTGGAACTGGGCTGTGTGGACGCTAAGGAAGGGGGTGAGGGTGATGGAAATGTTCAGAAGCTTGACCAGCCCCAGGTCCCTGGCCTGTCTCTTGGACAGCCCTCTCTTCCTGCCGGTGAGGTAATCATGGTCCTGAGAGAGAGAGAGAGGATACAGGTGTCAACATGTTGTGTTTATGTGTCTTGTTGGTGGGTTAAGGCCCAAACGTCTTCTGTCAAACACAGTGATTCTGCCAATGGAGTCATGTGTGTGCTGTTTGTTTGGAGTAATGATGTAATGATGATAGTGAGACAACAACAATGTGTAGTTGCAGTGTTGACCATGCTGCATCATGGGGGAAAGGTGAGAAAGCTCGGCTGAGAACCCTGCAGACTGCACCGTCTGAAGCCCAGAGTGGCACTTTGATTTGAGTGCAAAGCTGCAATGTTGTCAGTGAGAACAACACACTAAGTTTCACTGCTCTGGCTTTAGGTTATTTACTCATTAGTTAGACTGATCATTATATACAGCCTTAAATAACAATGAGTTGTAATATTAGTTGAAATATTTCAATCTGGTTTCTGTAAGCACCACAGCACTGAGATTGCTTTTTTGAAGGTTACCAATGACCTGTTAATGAATGCTGATGTTGGTGATGTCTCTGTTCTTGTGTTACTAGACTTAACTGCAGTGTTTGACACAGTTGACCATACTATCCTGATTGGAAGACTCCGGCGGTGGTGTGGCATATCTGGGACAGCCTTGCAGTGGTTCTCTTCCTACCTGACTAACCGTTATAGTATCTATAGGTGAACACAGCTCCCCTTCTTTCCCCCTGAGCTGTGGAGTGCCCCAGGGGTCAATTCTGGGCCCAATCCTTTTTTCTATCTATATGCTCCCATTAGGCAACATTATCCGCAAACATGGCATATCCTTTCATTGCTATGCTGATGATACTCTACTGTATCTGCCAGTGAAACCTAACAACCTCTCTGAGCTTTCTCGTCTAGCAGACTGCCTTACTGACATCGAAACATGGATATCAAAAAATTTCCTCCAAAAAAACTGAAATTCAGATTAAAGGCCCTGAACACCTGCAGTAACCTGCTAGCCATCCCCAAATCAAGGTTGAGGACCAGGGGGGAAGCTGCCTTCGCTGTCCGAGCTCCTCGACTGTGGAATAATCTGCCAGAGGAACTCAGACTGGCGAACTCATTGTCCTCCTTTAAAACGCAGCTAAAAACGTACCTCTATCGTCAGGCCTTTAACTCCCCACAAAATAACCTTGTTAATCTTTGTTTTGTATGTCTGTTGGTACTGTGTTTGTGTATGTTTCCTGTACAGCACTTTGTAACGTTGTTTTGATAAGTGCTCTACAGATAAATTGTATTATTATCATTATTATTATTATTATTATATATTGATATGACCTTCTTCATTGCCAATTGATATTTTGACCAGAATTATCAAAACCATAAGTTGAATATCCACTTGCGGGGATGAACAAGTCACAGAGCAGCTTCTGTCAGGACCATTCCAGACAGCTTAGCAAGCATTCAATGAAAGGTCAGGTTGCAAATAGGAGATTTCTTCTTACATAACTTCTTAGGAACTCAAAGGTTAAACTATGGAAGCTGGGGCATAGGACCACTCAGTCTAGTGTGAATAAACACATTGTGCAATTTCAACATTTTGACAAAAACACACACACTCACACACATTCAAGCTTAACTTTGCGTAATGCGATGTCTAAAAGCGAGCGCAGTAATTCTCCCCAGTCTTTCCACATTGTGACTGAACACTGGCATAGTGTTGTGTGATGGATCAATAAAGAACACTCGTAAAACTAAAAATAAGCAATCGACCAGCAGCACTGATGCCGTTCACACGTCTGTGATGCTGAACACCCTGCTGCTCTGACCACCAGTAACATTCCACACTGCACGGCCGCCACACTAATGGGAAGGAAGTGGAGCTGAAGTTACTCGTCAATACGACAGCTTCCACACGCAGCGGTGCTTCAAGAAAACAGATCCTTTTTCACCAGGACTTTGTCTTTTCATTTGTTTTTCCTTGATGCTACTTAGCTGCAGGGCATCTGGTGAGGAGGTCATGGGAAAAGGAGAGGTGAACTCTGACAAACTCTTCAGTCACCGTACCTGTGAGGAACTGAGCGTGTGAAAATAACATCTTCTTACAGAGTATAGAACAACTTTCACCCTTCCTGTGCAATATTCATTCACAGGACAACAATATTATACATAACATTATATTTAGGAAGGATTTGGTTAGATGCTAAAGTACTAAAGTTGAATCTAGTCTAATTAAACATTATACTTTAGTGAATCGACTGATTGACTCAGCTGTATTATCACAGGGAGCAATCCTCTGAGTAAGTCACATGCATCAATGATAACTTCATGAATATAATTGCAAAGCAATTGAAGGGAGTGTACATGTATTGAATTACAGAGCAATGCTCATATGCATCGGCAAAATTCTCAAATGATAATGAATATCTTCAACAACATGTGTAAACCTCCAAACCACTGAACATTTGTTCACAACTGACTTGAATTTGTCATTCTTTCAAACAAATTGCAAATATTCTAAACATTCAGCATGAATGACATGAGGACAGGATTAAAAGGAGTTTACAAGGAACACTTCCCGGGTCCACTGCCATGCTGACAAAACATACACTTTTGACCACCGTTGTTTAAACAATGCCAAAGGAAGTTTTCATTTTGAGGGCATTAATATGTGACAATTACTTTATTTTGAAGCATGTTTCAGGTGTGCAATGTGTGTTGTGATGTAATTTATAAGCTATTTTGACAAATGCAACTAGAACTTTAAGAATGTTAACACTGCTTCAAGAAATGAGTGCATTGTATTGAACACACAGAACAGAGAACACAGAACCCAACCTCAAGTGGTTCATTCTGCACCCAACATGCACGTGTTCTCAGAGTGAACAGCGTGTTGTTCTACTTGGTAACATTCCGGTGAACTTGTAATCCTTCCCTCTCCCACTGCTCCCCTGGTGGAGACGTCCACAAGAACACAGCGATCATCTCCTGCTCGGACCAGCAGCCTAATCCCCACCTAACCAGCCAGCTCTGACGCCACAGCTAGGACACTGTCCAAGAAACACACCACCTTGTACATGGACAGGACTACAGACAGACAGAGAGACAGATAGACAGACAGACAGCCAGAGAGACAGATGGACAGACAGAGAGAGACAGACAGACAGACAGACAGACAGACAGAGAGACAGAGACAGACAGACAGAGAGACAGATGGACAGACAGAGAGAGAGAGACAGACAGACAGACAGACAGACAGACAGACAGACAGACAGACAGAGAGACAGACAGAGAGACAGAGAGACAGAGACAGATAGACAGAGAGACAGATAGACAGATAGCCAGAGAGACAGATAGCCAGAGAGACAGAGAGACAGATAGCCAGAGAGACAGAGAGACAGATAGACAGAGAGACAGATAGCCAGATAGCCAGACAGACAGACAGACAGACAGACAGACAGACAGACAGACAGACAGACAGATAGACAGATAGATAGATAGATAGATAGATAGATAGATAGATAGATAGATAGAACAGGTAAACAGGTAGTGTTCAATATACCATGTGTGTCATTTGGAAATTAAAATAAAACGGCATCAACCTCATTCATTATTCAGCCATACTTTTTTGGCACACAATAACACAGACAAAGCTCATCCTCAAAACTTCAGCAATATCCTTTGAGGAAGCCGCAAAGAATCCAACATCCTCACCTTGAAATCATCCGATGTGGATCTCAAACAAAATGGCGGAGGCTATCTGAACCTACCATGTCCGCGAGGAGGCTGGTGGAATGTTCGTTGAGGCTGATGACCCCCTCACTCAGATGGTGTCTCCTGAGGCGGTTGGAGAAGGTTCTCAGCTCCTTCTCCACCTTCACACCCGAGTCCACGCTGGCTAGAAGATTCCAGAAAGGTAACCTAAACAAGCCCCACATAAAAACAGAAGAGAACAAATCAGATTTCTCTGTTGATTTTGGGCGGAACATTGCGGCATTACACGTTACAGCCAGCTCAAGATTGTAGAAGGAAGAGAATTGAATCAGTTTAACAAATACAACACAAACAGACAAAGAAAAGTAACATAAGGCATTATAATCTGAAGGAATTCACATTATGTTTACAAAAACCTTTAAGAAAAAAAAAACATATCTACCAAGAGTGTATGCATGTAATTTAAAAGAAATACAATAATTAAAAACATATTGGACACATATACATGGACATGAGGTCTGTAAAGCTGCCCCAATCAGATTGGGGATCTGCTGCCTGGACATCATTCCACACTTCCATGTGTGACGTCCACGTGTTAAAACAAGCTAAATGTCATGTCCTTGGCTGTGCAGGCAGGAGACCAACCAGAGGGCACTCAGGTCGGGCAGCTCCCTGCTGGGCTGTGAAAGCTGTGACACCGCCTCCTGGTGGACGGCCCGGACATGGCGGGCCACACACACGCTGTACTGCAGGGGAAGACGCTCCATGCCCGGCAGGGACTGGAGGCAGAAGTGCTGCCTGCTCTCCAGGCCCAGCTGGACCGGGATGTCAGGGGAGAGCAGCACCGCCACACCTGTGAGGACAGAGAAATACACGAGGGCTTCAAGTTCAGTGTGAACGTTGAGAGGACAGAGAAATACACGAGGGCTTCAAGTTCAGTGTGAACGTTGAGAGGACAGAGAAATACACGAGGGCTTCAAGTTCAGTGTGAACGTTGAGAGGACAGAGAAATACACGAGGGCTTCAAGTTCAGTGTGAACGTTGAGAGGACAGAGAAATACACGAGGGCTTCAAGTTCAGTGTGAACGTTGAGAGGACAGAGAAATACACAAGGGCTTCAAGTTCAGTGTGAACGTTGAGAGGACAGAGAAATACACGAGGGCTTCAAGTTCAGTGTGAACGTTGAGAGGACAGAGAAATACACGAGGGCTTCAAGTTCAGTGTGAACGTTGAGAGGACAGAGAAATACACGAGGGCTTCAAGTTCAGTGTGAACGTTGAGAGGACGCTTTGGTTTCTCTCAGCCAGTTAACAGTGGCTTTGGATAAAAAAACATCTGCTTCATGACTCATGTCAAACCAAACAAAAACATGAATCGACTCTAAGATTGCAGTACGCCATGCTATGTTAAAGGTGTATGTGTGTTTGCCAAAATGTGAATAACTAACATAAAGTGTCCTGAGAAGTCAGACAGGTCATTGTCGACCAACCATGTAAAAGAGCTGGAACAACAAAGGTGTGCGACATCCAAGGCTGGATGAACAGAACATTACCTGACTGGCATTACTTCTTACATCTCTGTCATCCAAAAGACATAACTTGCTGCAATATTTTCCACTAACTCACTAAAAGATGAGAATGTCTGATTGACCATATCCACTCACCCTGAACGCATGCAGAATGGAAAAAGAAAATTAAAATCAAATGTGCTGCTTTTTAATACCAGGCATACACCATGAGTGATGTGACAAACACAGGCATGTATCTACTGGTTGTAAGGAGAACACACACATTGGATTGCTTGTCCATGTCCATACACACATGTGACAGACAGGGAGAAAGACACCACTGCATGTATGAACAGAATCAGAGGACTTACAAACAGAACCATAACTGGCTGGCAATATTTAGCAATGCCAGAGCGACAGCAAAACAAGACAAATCCCTTACACTGCCAAGACCTTCAGAAAGCTTAAGCCGGAGCTAATTCTACCTCCAAGAAGGAATTGTTAACGTACATACAGTACATACAACATAAGGCGTCCAAAAAGTCAGGGAAACGATTGCTGCATATAAAAATGCAGTATGATGGTTTGACAAATAAGATTGTATTTATCCAATACAGTTATCAAACCACAGGCCCACAATGAATGAATGAATGAATGAATGAATGAATGAGTCTGCTGCACAATTTATACGAACTTGACAATTTGGCAAAAAAAAAGGTTTTGTAGGAGCCATTATGATAGCCAGTGTGATCTGAGAAAACTGTTTTCAATCAGTTTAGAGGTCTGATATTCTCTACTCTCCCGTCCGACCAATAGGTGGCATCAAACTCAAAAAACATCCACAGCGTGCTGCTACTCTTTAAACATTTTGAGAAAGTGATGAGCTATTGGCCGTACTACGTGATTGTCAATGGCAGATGTCATTGATGTGACATAGCGTGAGGGTGTGAGTGAGAAAGGAGACGGCATCGAGGTAGAGTGTAGGCTGGGTCAGCGATATCACTTGACAAGCTTCTCTAGAATGAGACTGAGGAGTATGTGGCTGGATGAGTTTACCATGGCTTGACGCTGGTGGAGTGTATACCCAGTCCTCGTGAGAGATCTGTGTAGAGCTAGGTGGCGTATACAGTCGCACATAATGGTGGAGGGGGGGGCGGGGGGCTACTGGAATACTAGCTTACATTCATTGCTATTGTTTGTCCTCCGCAGAGGACACACACACACACACACAACGCACACTGCAGCACTCATCATTTCATATATACAGGGCATGTAAACAGCATGCAACATGCACAGTAAGACAAATTGGCATGCACAGCAACAATGGAATAACTTGCAAAAACATAAATAAAAATGCTGTTCATGCAAATCAATCAAATCCCCTATTCTATCACTGAAGTAAACAAAGATGAAAGACAAAAGGTTGAAGAACCTGTATTCAATACTTTAATGCTTTCTATGCCAAATGACTCTACATGTGAACCTGAGCCCTTCGCTACTGGCGTGTGTATCACAGACCGTTTGAAATGATGAGATTATGTGAAGCAGATAATTGTGTTCACAGATGTAGCTGCCCTGAGAGGAATGCCAGCTCACTCTCAAGTTACCTCCTCCCATTCCTTACCCCCTTACTCCTTTCCTCTCACCCCTTCCCTAGTCCCACCTTCACCCACCGTCCAGTGCCCTGCTACCCTTCCTGTCGGCTTGCTATACCTTCTCTTCTGCATTGCTCTCTTCCAAAAGGATTTGTAACTGACACTGTATAAATAAATGAATACTTCCACTATAGACACCTGCCTGGCCTGATCTGGCCAAGCATAATCGAGTGTAGCATATCCCAGCCTAGCCTAGCCTAGCCTAGCCTTCCAACTTCTTGACCCAATCAGTTATGACCAACTTAACAAGATCTCAGGGACGGAAAGCCGATCCGGGATCTCTCATGCTACGTGAGCCACATCGAGGCCAGACGGACTGCCTTCATGTCCAGTTTGGACAGTTGCAAGCTCCTCTGATGAGACAAGATGAGGCAAAGACCAGCATGATGTGGGACCAACAGTAGTACTTTAGAACAGTTTCAGAGTCAGGATTATAATCCTATCCACCGTGAAGCCATGGGGGGAGTAGGGCGAGTAGGGAGTATGTGAGGCATAATGTCAAACAGATAATTATGACACCCCTACTACCCTTTCCCAAGGTATTAAGTCGCAACCTCTGGGTTTATTAGAAAATATATAAGCAGCAATGAAATGTATCTTTTCATATGTGAGGGCCCTGCTTGCTATGGCTTGGCAAGCGACACCAACAGTGGATATGAAGGTTGTTGATGATAGAAGTGGAGCTGCAACACTACCCTTAATGTAAGGCAATGCAGAGTGGACTAACACAGTGTGTTTGATGTGTTGTGTATGCATGGGAATGGGCATCTATTCCCATGGGCATGGGAATAGAGTAGGCCTACAGATAACAGGATCCAGTGATATGCTCAGATAGCAAGATAGACTTATGGATAAGTAACATAAATAAGTTGTCCAGTATTTTCCACAAATGTTGGATATATGATTTGGGTGTGGGATACAGCTCCTGATTCGCAATCAAACCAACAATCCCAGCTAACAGCTAACACTCCAGTGTTTCAACATTACATTAGGATTACAACAAACACTAGGATTCATTCATCAGAATGTAACTGAAAAGGGATCTGTTTGAATAATGGCTGAGGCTGTGGATTTTTACAGAGTTACACAATTATGTAAAATCCCTATAATCCAAAAGACATAACTTGCTTTTCACGAAAGGATGAATGTCTGATTGACCATATCCACTCACCTTGAAGGCATGCAGAATGGAAAAAGAAAATTAAAAGCAAATTTGCTGTCATTTAATACCAGGCATACACCATGAATGATGTGACACACACAGGCATGTATCTACTGGTTGTAAGGAGAACACACACATTGGATTGCTTGTCCATGTCCATACACACATGTGACAGACAGGGAGAAAGATACCACTGTCTCTTCGGGCACCTAAGGTTTACATCCACTCAGGTGGTTTTACAACAAACGTGTAGATCTCTCTCTCTCTTTCAGACTGCTGGCCGCCTTGTGACCCTTCTCAGAGGTCAAAGGGAAGAACCAGGCGTACTAAAGGATGGAGGTGGTGATGCCAGCTTGTGCTGGAGACCATATGGGCCACAGACAACCACTCGCCCTTCATACAGTTATTTAAGACACCTGCACATACCTACAGTCTTCCCCACCAAAATCATTACTCAAATCTTAAAATGTGTGCAGAATCTTTGGGTGTGTGTATGCGTGCGTGTATGCATGCACATTTGTGTCTTTGTGGGTGTATGTGCATTATGATGTAGCCCATTTCCATTCAGTCATGTTAACACAATACTAAGAAATTAAATGCACACCTGCACTGTGTACTGCACTTGTAACTGTGACTACTACTACTACTTGTAACTATTATAGTTATTATCATAATAACAACTATTACTGTTAATAATATTCATAATGAAAAGATTTATGAATTTTGGCATGATGACCATGTCTTTCCTTTGGTGCTGTGCAGACATGCTCGCATCTGAACAAGTCTTAACTGTTTTTATATAAACATGCACTCTCCTATGATTTCCCGAATCACTGATCTGCATACAACCAAATCAAAAACCCAGTATACAGATTAGGGCTGTCAGCGTTAAAGGTGCAGTGTGTAAGACTTTGTAGCAACGAGCGATGCAGCTGATTGCAACCGACTGAATCCCCCACCTTGTGGCTGCCTTTACAGCCACAGTGGCCTGCATTGTGTTCGGTGACAGCAGCTACTTCCAAAATGATGTCATTGTCTTCGACCGCATCGAGTGGCCGTGTCAAGTGATGAGGTTCCTTTGTAGATTTTGTATTTAATTATCTAGTCTGTAAATGTAAAACTATGGGTTATAGCTCAAAAAAGGTCCTTTTACATTGAACATGATTGTATGTTGTGAGTTCTTCTCATGTTAATAAAACAATTACAAATCATGGAGTGTGCACATTTGCCGTGATTTCCGTTTTGTGAAAAAACAGCATTTCTTTTAATCACACCAAGGTTGATTTCTGACATCTTTAGCCTGTGAATAAATCAGTTCAACCAATCACATCGGTATCTTTGTCATAGGTCATGGACACTGTTCAGACTGTAGGACAAGGCAGAGGCAATAGCCTATTTACATCTCTCAACACAGTCTTATTACTGCTTTCATACTTGTAAACTACATTCAAAGCCATTATCTGTTATATGTCTTGATCGTGAATCTTGAAAGCAGTTGGCACTACAAGCCGATTTTTTCTTGTACTGCAGTAGGTGAACAATGTTCACCTACTGCAGTGAGTAGGTGAACATTGTGAGTTCAATGAGTTTTATTAAAAGCGATCTATGTTCACTGAACATAGATCGCTTTTAATAAAACTCATTGAACTCACAACAGTTTTAGATCAGTTTTAGATACCAACTTTCTCTGAAAGAGAGCCTACTTTTTGTTATCGAACAGAACAAAACATAAATGTGTTGAAGAATGCGAATCATTGTATCTTTGTAGATATAAAGGTAAGGAAAGCTCAACGATTCGGATGTAAAAGCGGCAGTATTGCTCATATACAAGGCTGCCAAGTTTTCAGAAAACCTTGCAGTGAGATTTGAGCAGCATGTTTGTTTGGGGCCCGTTCAGTGTTGCCATCGCATGCTGAAGACATTTACTTATTACAGTACTTCTAATCATTCCCCAGACCATGAACATATGAACATAGATAGGTGGTCAGTGATCACTATTGACCTAAACAGACCACAGTCGTACAGAGCC
>JAXIVH010000013.1:1204845-1207345 GCA_036785325.1 Urophycis tenuis
AGATTGCAAATTGCACCCAACTGAATACCCCCCCCCCCCCCCCTCCCTTTCCTTTTCCTGTGTAGTGGGTGATGTTGATGTCGGCGTCAGAGAGAGGGTTACTCAGACACTTGCAGTGTAACACCACTGTGTGTGAGAAGGTGTGTTGCTCTGCCTGGCCAGCAGGTCATATTGATGTCCATGTCCGAGAGATGGTCAAGCTTCTAATGACACATGGTGTGTGGTGCATTTCATACACAACATTGCTAATATCATTATATCGACACCATGACGGTGCACATTTCTTTAACAGTGCGTTCTCTCTAGCGGCGCCTGACTGGGCTACTGTAGAAACATGGCGGTGCAAGATGGCGCCTTCTGCAGAAGAGGACCCGCTCCACTGGTAGATGTTAAGTTGTTTTGAAGTAACAACAACACAATTCTTGTTTTCAGGATTTACAGGATTTTCCACAAACTAAAACATACTTACTACATAAAAATACTATATCACATTTCTGCAAAGGCCATTCTGCTAGATCCCACAACATATCTACACACTGCAGCTTTAAAGGGGAAAGAAAGCTGAAAAATCCCTTTTTCAGCTGAAATTGTTTGCGGTCTCATCAAGTGTCAGTGGTCATTTCTTATTTTTGAATATAACATGCTGTCGGGGAAATCCCTTTTCCAGAGTGGTACTTTCTATTGGCTGCATGCTAGCTTGAGGCAGGTCAGTCTTTTTTTTCTAAAGGCTCTAGGACTGTCACAAATACGATTTCGTTTTTTTAAACACATTCTTTACTGGTTGGCAGAAGTTGCTCAGACATGGGTCTACTTAGACTTTAAATGTGTTTCATCGATACGGTGACTTGACTTTATTCATGTGAACATGGATTTTGACAGCTCTCACTTACCAGACGATCCCAGGAAGTAGCGCTCCAGAGCCGAGCCGTACCCAGAGGGGGTGTCTCTGAGGTCGCTGACCACGAAGGGCTGCATGCTGCTGTTCTGCTCATTGATTGGCCAGCTCTGGCCACGCACGCTGCCCCCACCGTACCATGACACATTGCTCATAGAGAAGCAGTCCTGGTGGGCAGGTGAGACACACACACACACACACACACGCACACACACACACACACACACACACACACATATACACACACATAAACACACACACACACACACACACACACACACACACACACACACACACACACACACATATACACACACACATATACACACACATATGCACACACACATATACACACACTCACACACACACACACTCACACACACACACTCAAACACATACACACATATACACACACACACGCACGCACACACACACACACACACGCACACACACACACACACACACACACACACACACACACACACACACACACACACACACACACACACACACACAAACAGACACACAAACACACAGGCACACACATATTAGTTAGGTTATATCATGTAATAATCCAGCAAGAAATATGTAATATTACTTGCTGTCAGCCTTAAAAAGAAATTGACCCAAATTACAAATTTGATACCAAATACAGAAGAGTACAAATAAAAATGGACAGATTATTTGTATCCAGTGTGTTAGATAAACGAGATAGACACGGGAGAAGATGTAACAATTAAAACCACATTGTAGTTCAAAAGTACCTAAGGTATTAGGTACTTTTGAACTACAATGTGGTTTTAATATGGTTTTCTATATGGCACAGGGGTAAAACAAGATTAAGGGTGAATTGTTTCACGCAGCTCCAGACAATATAGGATGTGATATTACTTTCCAGTTGAGTAAACGTTTGGTGCTTATCTGTGCTGGGGTTGGAGCAGCAGGTGTCTGGGGTTTTGGAGACTTGGGCTACTTGTAAAAGGTTTTCTCACGTCACACGTCACATGTGAAATCATGCCGAGGAATGTTCCAGTGGAGAGAGATTAGCAGTAGGCCTACAAAACACCCAACAACTAACCGCCACGGATGATCAAAAACAATAAAATAAGACGACGAGTCCGATTTGAATAAAATCGGCACCGATTCATGCCGTGTCAATGGCGTTTGGCGTAGCCCTATTTGAGATTTCGCGTAAACAAAAAAAAACCCATTGAACGCCACAAAGACAAGCACCAATAAGACTGTTAAAACACACATATGTATGAACCAATTTTTTGTGTGTGTGAATCGTGAATCATCAAAGTAAAGATCTCAGTAATTTGTACTTTGTGCGCAAGTACATGCGTAAAGTTTTCTTTTTAATGCAAACATTGCGACTTAATTGCTGCGAGAATTGCGGTGTGCAGTGAAGCGCACTGGAGCCGCGCTGTGGGCCTACCTTCAGCACCACGTGACAGCTGGCCGGCGTCCAGCTCATTCCGTAGCACTCCGTCTCCTCGCTCACCTCCAGCGAGATCTTCACCTCCGCCACGGACTCCCACGTATAGCAGAACTCCGTTTTGTTGAGCCAGCACAAGTTCCTCACGAACGGGACCTCCGTGTCAG
>JAXIVH010000013.1:1212345-1228731 GCA_036785325.1 Urophycis tenuis
TCCATGGAAATAACAAAGTATAAATATAACACTAAGGAAGACAATTTGTATATTAAAAGCATCACTGCCATGCTATTTATACAAACATACATACTTAAAAGTGCAACACATGTGCATTTGCATGTCTGTGTGTGTGTGAGAGTAACTGATGGAAACTCCCTCCCTGATGACTGAGCTGTCAGTGGGCTCTAAGCTCCCCATGTCCTCTTGGCAGATCTCCACCATCTGCCCTCACACTCAACACCGCTACAGCAATGGAAAAATACACTCTGAGTATTGATCACACAATGTATTTTCATGAAACTGAAAAAGTAAAGGGTGTGTAATATATATGTATGCCTATGATAGATAATGATGAACGAGGTATGTGTAATAGGTAATGAAAGATATAGGTGTAGTGTCAAAATGTACTGAGAAAGTAGGCTACATTTACATTTAACATTTAGCAGCTGCTTTTTTCCAAAGCGACTTACAATTTTACAAGTACATTTGTCAGAAGAACGTGAAAAACTTAATTGCTGTTGATACAGTAAGCAAGTCACCAGAACAAGTTTCAAGCATTCCAATTGCTCGGTTAACCACCAGCGGGGTGGGAACCATCTGTAACATTT
This sequence comes from Urophycis tenuis, assembly GCA_036785325.1. Classification (NCBI taxonomy): domain Eukaryota; kingdom Metazoa; phylum Chordata; class Actinopteri; order Gadiformes; family Phycidae; genus Urophycis; species Urophycis tenuis. Next base: position 1,212,957 of record JAXIVH010000013.1, read on the forward strand.
TTTGAGGCGCTAATTGAGTATGCCTACAATACTAGCTGCATGTCAGGTGCTGTTTCAAGCTTTTATATAGGCCTAGTCGGTTTTATCTTATCAACATGGCATTTTTCTTCTCTTCTTGAAAGTCTTTTTTGAAAATGTATTAAATGACAAGATTAATGGCTGAACATGACAGTGCAATTGTTCGATGTGCATGTTAATTGTGTTTGTTGCTGTTGTTAAATTGTGTATTATTATCATTATTACTGTCTCACTTATTGGATTAGAAAGAAAAACAGCAAGACAAGTCGAGGCAGCCCTCTGCTGGTCAGTGCCGGTCATTACATACAAGGAGAAATCTAATTGTTTTACTCATAATACAACTCTCCTTGATCGGCTCTACTTTTTAGTCGCCAATCGTAGTCAGCACGTCAGAAGGATATAATTACAATTTAGGAAGCCCACTTTGTAGTTCTTATTGATAGTCAAATGTCTATGGGTAACTGCCTAGCTTTTATAGTCATTTTATAAAAAAATAAAAAGTAGGATATTTTTCTGTTTAAAGTTCAGCCGAAGCCCTTGACCTACGTGGAAAATGTCATGAGGTCAATGTGAAAGATAATACATTATGACCTAGGAAAAGACAATCACGGTGCGAAGCGAATCTGACTTTGTGTTTACACTTGAACGAAGGATGCGACGGCGGATGTTGTGGCCGTGGGTCTGCCGCGGAGAAACTACAATGTTCCTATGATGGACTACTAAAAGCCCCATACACACGTGGACCACCCGGTGAAAAAGATGACTTAATTACTAAGGTTTGAATTGAAATAAAAAAAGGAATGTAGGGTACCTATCTCAAAGTTAAACGAAATGGTTGTCAAATTAAGAACGCCAACTCTCTCTCTTGGACACTTATATATCGACATGAATCCCAATTAATTGTCGGTCAAGTTGATCGTTTGTTTTCGTGAATGGTCGAATGGTGCATCGCTTTAAATGTTTCTCCCGCAAGGAATTGTGGGGCGTTATCTTCATCCCTCTTGTAAAGGCGGGTCCAGTGTACCCGATGCTGAAGGGGATAAGAAATTAAGCTTTGAAGCACCTTTCCTTAGAATTTATCCTAAGAGCTGTTTTCATGGCTGCCACTTAACTGATACTTCCGGGTCATTTCACCCATGGTTGTGTGTGCATGGATGTTTTCCCGTGTTTTCCCATTTGTCCGAGTTGTTTTGAACGCAGCGATTGAGGCAGACCACGAGTGCGCATGCGCACAAGATGCTCTAGGACAAAGCATGTGTAGCATGACAGCTAGACCTTCAAAACAACTTTGAATGCAAGATTTCCAACGTGAACAGCAACTATGGCAGCAAAGAAACTTATGTAAGCACCGAGATATTACGTTACACCTTGCATAAGTACGTTAAAATGTATTTTGACAAGATTTACCTTTGCCAAAAGTTTCAGTCAGAGCTAAATTATAGTAGCTTGAGCTATAGTAGCATGAAGTAGTGCAGTCTTGTCTCCAGACAACCGTAAACACAGGAGTGTGCAGCCTCCCCAAATGATTGAAACCTCAGTATCTGGTTCCAGTTGTTTCGTAAACAGATTTTAGCACTAGCGCAATATGTACAGAACCAGACGGCGTGAGAGTCTGGTATCAGCTCTCTGCTATCAACTCCATAAACTCCTAATCCTAAGTATGTGTATGTTCTGAATGTGAATTTGAAACCACCATTCAAAGTTCAGACGAGTGTTTTTTTTAAATAAGTTGTCCTGTTTATTTTTTTCTCTTCTGGACCAAGTAACGTGACCCACACCGTCCCTTTATGTCCCCATCCCAGGTATCCTCTCTACCAGTTTGGCAATCCCCAGCTCCGGCTCTTCAGACCCAACTGGGCCCTGACGCTGGTGCGGCCCGGAAGGGAGCAGCCCTCAGACACGGTGCAGTTCCGCGTCCCCATGGAGTGAGTCCTAAATTAAATGAATGAATTGAATGACCTCTTTCAATTCTTGAAATCTTGAATTCTTCCTTCGGCTTAGTCTGGGAACATATACTGATAAACCACAACACTAAAACTAATGACAGATCATGTGAATACTCATTTTGTTACATCGACATCGATCAAGGGGTGGGATATATTAGGCAGCAAGTGAACAGTCGACTCTTAACGTGATTGGAAGCAGGAAAAAAGGGCATGCATTTGAGCGACTTTGACAATGGTCAAATTGTGATGGCTAGATGACTGGGTCAGAGCTTCTCCTAAATGTTTCTGTGGGGTGTTGCCGGTATGCAGTGGTTAGTACTAACCAAAAGTTGTCCAACAAAAGGACAAATGGTGGACTGGCGACAGTCATGGGCACCCAAGGCTCGTAGATGCTCGTGGTTAGTGAAGGCTAGCCCATCTGCTTGGATCCCTCAGGAGCTATTGGCGCCAAATTACAAAAACGTGCAATGCTGGCTATGATAGGAAGGTGTCATAACACAGTGTTATGACACCTTGTTATGTACACAGTGTTATGACACAGTGCAGTGTTATGCGTTGCTGCAGACCTGTCACAGTGCCCTGTCTGACCCCTGTCAGCTGCCAATCAGCATGCGAGTGTCAGAACTGGACCATAGATCAAAGCCGAAAGGTGTCCTGGTCTAATGGATTACGTTTTCTTTTCCATCGTGTGGCTGACGGGGTACGTGGGTGTTGGTTACCTGGGGAAGCACTGGCACCAGAATGTACCATGGGAAGAAGGCAAGCCGGTGGAGGCAGCGTGATGCTCTGCTAAATGTTCTGCTGGGAAACCTTGGGTCCTGGGATTCATGTGGATGTAACCTTGACATATATCACATCCCTAAACATTGTTGCAAGTAAACCCCTTGAAGTATTCCCTAATGGTAGTGGCATCTTTCAGCAGGAAAATGCCCCCTGCCTCATTGCAAAAAATATTCAGGATGTTTGAGGAACATGACAAAGAGTTCAAGTCGTTGACTTGGCTTCCAAATTCCCCAGATCTCAATCTGATTGAGCATCTGTAGGATGTGCTGGAACATCACCTCTGATCCATGGAGGCCCCACCTTGCAACTTACAGGTCTCAAAGGATCTGTTGCTAATTTCTTGCTGCCAGATACCACAGGAAACTTTCAGACAGACAGACAGACAGACAGACATACTTTATTGATCCCTGAGGGAAATTGCGTTCGTCACAATACTCCAGTATAAAGTAAAATAAAATAAATAAAAGTGTTAAATATATAAATATATAATGTACACCTATGTAAAAAATATAAACCTATGTAAATATAAACCTATGTAGTAAAATATACAAAAATATACATAAAGAAATGAAAATATACATAAATGTACATACATCTAGGCATACACTACTAGGTAATAGCATACACAAGGATGTATAGCATGTCGGATTTTTTGTATGACCAGTAGTGCAGAGAGATGATGTAGTAAAATTAAATTACAGTGAAATTAAATGAAATTACAGTTATGCAAAAAGAATGGATAACCTATTATGTAGATGACAGTGATCAATTGTAAAGTTTGATGACCACAGGCAGGAATGATTTCCTATGACGCTCTGTGGTGCATCTTGGTGAGAGGAGTCTTCTGCTGAAGGTACTCCTCCGCTGAGCCAGGGTGGAAAAGAGAGGGTGAGAGGCATTGTCCATGATAGTCCGTAGCTTGGACAGCATCCTCCTATCTGCCACGGTAGTCAGAGTGTCCAATTCCTCACCCACTACATCACCAGCCTTCTTGATGAGTCTATTAAGTCTATTGGTGTCCGCGACCCTCATCCCACTGCCCCAGCATGTGACAGCGAAGAAGATTGCACTGGCAACCACAGACTCATAGAACATCCTCAGCATTGTCCTGCAGATGTTGAAGGACCTTAGCCTCCTCAGAAAAAATAGTCGGCTTTGGCCCTTCTTATAGACAGCCTCTGTGTTCCTGATCCAGTCCAACTTGTTGTTGAAGTACACCCCCAGGTACTTGTACTCATCAACAATGTCAACAGGAACCCCCTGGATGAACACAGGGCCCACCGGTGTTTTGACCCTCCTTAGGTCCACAATGAGCTCCTTTGTCTTTGTAGCATTGAGCTGTAGATGGTTCAGCTCACACCAAGAGACAAAGTTGCCCACAACAGTCCTATACTCACCCTCATCACCCCCCTCAATACAGCCAACTATTGCGGAGTCATCAGAGGTCTTGTGGAGTCCATGCCTTGAGGGGGCAGAGCTGGTTTGGCACCATGAGGTGAACCTACACAATATTCGGCAGGTGCTTTTAATGTTGTGGCTGATCAGTGTATAGCAGAAGGGTAGAAGATATGCATCGGTTGGTTGTTATATGTATATATATACACATAATTACACACACGCAGAAATGTTTACACAAAAGTGCAGGGCATATTGTTTGGAAATATATCTGAATGGAAGAAGGTGTTGTGAATGTAATAACTGTATTGCTCTGCTTGAATCATAATATGGACTTCCTTCTGGCATATCAGGGAAATAATATGTACAACTATTAAAGGTGTATATTTAGCCATATACGTACCTTTTTGGCAGTTTTACTCACTTACTGTGGGTAATATCTCCCATTCGAAAAGGCAGTTGCAGATGGTCATCAAAAGTGAAAAAAAGAGACAAGACAAGAATATTTAGACCTCAAACTTTTGCAAATATTTGTGTGTTTTTTTTAGGTTATTGCAGTGCTTGAGATTACCAGGAGGTTAGTTATGAAGTTCTGAAATTCCATTCCGTTTAATGGCAGAGTGATTAACCCTTCTAAATTGCCAAAGTTGGACTGTAGTTCAGCCTCTATGCCACCAGGGGGAATCACAACCTCACGTAAACCCAAAACCCAGCTCTGATTATCCAGGACTCCAGAAGTCCAGAACTACCTTGGGGGTGGGTGACGGTGATAAGGTTGACGGTTCGGATGCGTGGAGGGGAGAGGTTTTGAATAATGACAGACGCCTTTCCTCTGGTTCAAAGACTCAACAGAACTCTAAACCAACAGAATAAAATACATAGGACTGTGTACAATATGTGCCAATATTATGTTATGTGTAAACTTAATCATATTTGTATGTATATAATACAACAAGAAATGGCTTTGTCTCATATTTTGAGCTGTATGTGTCTGTGTAAGAATATGTGTGTGTGTGTGCGCGACACAATACATGTGTGTGTAGTTAAGCTGTCATAGTGTGTAAGTGATGGGCGTGTGTGTGTGTTTGTGCGTGTGCATGTGCACACTACAGTAAGGGGTGTGTAAGGAAGGGTGTGTTGTCTTTGATGCCGGTGGCAGAGGTGTGTATGTGATTGATCAGCAGTGTGTGTTCTTACGGTCGGCATCCTCTTCACCACATCAATAGCGTGAATTAGGCTTTGCATAATGGATCAACTTTATATCCCTACTGCAATATGAATGGCATGACGCAGTGTCTGCTGCAAAAAGATATGTATTTCAAAGGCGGTAGCATTCTGTCTCTTTCAAAGAAGCTGCACTTGGTGTACTATTCATTGATACGTGTTTGTTTAGATTGTTTATCTCCAACCCAAAACAACACGACTCATGCAGTCAGTGGGTGTTCCATCTCTCCCACTGAATGTACGAGTCGTGCAACCTGGTTGTCAGAGAGGTTGTACAGGCATATGTAAACTTCCTTGTAATCTGAGACGAAAGTGGACTTGAGCATTTTAAATGATCACAGACAGCGATATGTTCTCCATGTCCTACACCCCTAATTGAAATGCCAAGACCAAGGACGGCAGGTACATAGCTGGCCTATGTCCTGGTGCCAGTTGTAGTAGCTGTGGAAGGGCGGGGTTAGGTGGGCTGGGGTGAGCCAGGGTGGGGTGGTGGGGTAGGGAGGTGCAGCACAGCTGTTAATGAGGAACAGTAATGACAGCATTCACGTGGGAATCACACAGAGTTCTCTTTGTCTCTCCACCACCTGGGGACCAACCATCAGAGACCTGCCTCTCTCTCGCTCTCGCTTGGTTGCTCTCTCCCTCCCCATCTTACCTCACTCCCTCTCTTTCACTCAGTTGTCTTGTTCATCTCTCTCTCTGTGGCTACCTCTCCCTCTTCCATTCAAGTGCATCTCTCTCCCCCATCCCTCTCTCTTCATCTGTGTGTCTGACACACACTGATTTATTATATTTATGCATATGTATTCGCTAAAATAGATGATGAATAATATGTACATGTTTGTCTAGATTGACTAGAAATGTAAGTGTCTAATTGTATACCTTGCAGTAAAAATACTCGACAATAACTCAATAGGAATCGGTGTCGGCAATGAAAACATGGCAGCGATCCCCTTACCCTTACACCAACTCTGCCGCCGTCGATGGCGTCCATGCTCCTGGGTGCTATCCAGTACACGCCAGTTCCCTTGCTGTTGAAAACACCTGGGCCGTGTGGTTTCTTATTTCTCCCCCGCTGCCAGCAGGAAGCCGTTTCCCTGTCATATTGTTCCCACTCTCCTTTGTGCTTCGTTAGCATTTCTTCTTCTTTGCCGCATCAAATTTCGATGTTTTACAACCGCATATGCACTCCTTGTGCCTCACCTGGTCGGGCCGGCAACCAGCTAGGGACACGCAGAGCAATGCGCATGCATGCATGCATGCATGCACTCACACACACTGTGGTTGTTGTTGAGTCTGCCCAGCAGTAGTCACCTTTACGTGGAATTGGTTGCGCCAGAGCCTATGCCAATATACTAAACAGTGTTTACAGTGTGCACATCACCAGGCCTGGCCTCTCTGCTCTGTCTAAAACACTGTCATTGAACCTGCTGGACCAAACGAGGTTAGGGTTGGCAGCATGGCAAGGCCGTGCGGCTCCGCTCTGGGAAGCCAGGGCCCAACATGGTGGCCCACGCGTCCCCCTGGCTGATGAACCGATGGTCGCGTCCAGTCTTACTTGTAGAGGGAATGGACTGCCTCCTCCCCACAGGACGCTGCAAAATAAAGGAACAAGTACAAGTATTAACACATGTCTTGTTTTCTTATGTTCTGTCAGAGACATTTGTAGGTAATTGTGTAATCTGGAATCTGATGTCACTAGATAGAAGTCCATATTCACATGTACAAGCGTTATTTTTCTTTCCATGATATTATATCATAATGCCGTGGAGTTGCAGTGCATGAAATGCCTGGTCCAGTGTGAGTTCCACTGCGACACCATAGAGTGCATCTGAGGAGGTCGCCAGTGCTCTCAGGTGGAGGTGTACTGGAGCTAACTGCTAGGTACCCAGGTGGAGCGTGGTGACTCTGCTACCGCGTGCGTGCGTGTGCGTGCGTGTGCGTGTGCGTGCGTGCGTGCGTGCGTGTGTGTGTGTGTGTGTGTGTGTGCGTGCGTGCGTGCGTGTGGAGAATGCGTGAATCCTTCACACGCTGCTACAGCGGGCCACCTATCTCAACCGTCTCCCCTGTCTCTCCTCTCAGGTTCCTCACGTCTTACCCCTCCTCCCCCCCCCACGTACTCCGCCTCCCCTCCAAACAAAGTAGGCTATTATGGTGCTGCTGGCCAGGGCTGAGCTGGTTGTGCATGCGGTATTGTGTCAGTGTGAATGGAGCGGCGGAGCCACTGAGCAGTGTGCGTATCTTTCCCCAGAAAGACCTGACAATAAGGAGCGGCCTCCTCTTTGTCTCCTTTCATGTGCGTCAGGAGCCGCTCTCTTGTTTCATTCTCACCATTAAGGCGCGCCGACACAATGTGCTTTGATGTCGCAGGGCGCCGTGCACGAGCGCCGTGCACGCTCCCATGTTCGGGGGCACGGGAGGACGAGGAGTGGCGGCCGTTGGTGTGTGCGTGTGTGCGCACTAAGAAGTGCTCATATTAACATGTGTGTTTAATTGATGTGATTTGGTGCTTTTAAATAAGTCGTAATATTAACATGCAATACGTTGTTAATATTGTTCATATGCACCAGGCTTGTTGTAGGATAACATTTATGTTGTCATACTCAATATGCTTGTGTGCTTTGCATAAGAAAAGCACTGTTGTCATTGTTGCATGCACGTCACTGCTGTGACGTGCATGCGTCCCCCTGCATGCATGAGCTGCCATGCACGTGTACCTGTGTTTGGTTACCTGTGCATGCACACCTGTACATGCACACCGGTCATTTCTTCCATGCATGCACACATGCACCCCTTTCATGCATCATGCGTGCACACCCGTGCATGCATGCGTGTACCTGTTCCATTTCTGATTGCTGGTCTGAGCGCTGGCCTTGTCATGAAAGCAGTGACGTGCTAGCCTAGTGTGTAGTGTTCAGCGGCATACTTAACCACGCGCTTAATACAAACCCTTAGTCCACGGCTCACACACCTTCTCTTGTCTCACAAACTTACCGGTCTAACGGTCGGAATGCAAGTCTTTTTTTTTTCTTCACTTATTAAAACAACAATCCTACCCTCCCTCCCTCAAGATGTGTAGCCTAGCCTGAGATGTGTTGCTTGCATGCGTGTGTTTGTGTGTTTGTTGTTTTTTTTCTTTCTTGCATTATGTGGTTTGTGCGTGGGTGGTGGTTTGTGCGTGTGTGTGTGTGGTGTTTGTAATGGCCTCCACCCATGCGACTCCCCCTGGCTTAGCTCTCTGTGACGGGAGCACACAGGTGCCAGGGCATAATCTCTCTAAGAATACGTCTCTCTTCTGTTCACCCTCAAAGCAGCTTTTGTATTTTCCTTAATGGCCTTTTTTGTCTGTACCGCAACCTTTCACCTACTTTACCTCTTCATCCTTCTCCCTGACTCATAGCGGCTCCCGTCTCCGGGCTGCTCATATTCCTGACACACGCACACAGAGAGAGGCTGTTTCTTGGGCTGTCGGTGTGATGCTCCAGGCCTCTTTATATCTGAGATGACTTCAATCAGATTCATGTAGTTTGATGATGTTCTAGAGCACTGCCTCGTTCCCCCCGCTGGGCTCCATGGGCCGGGACCTACGGGCCGAGAGGTCCAAGGCAGGGCGCTCGTCTCATCTCACTTGACAACACTTGCTTGGTAACAGTCAACCCCGACACCAAGCGCCTTTCCTCTGAGTCAGCCACGGGCCTCCTCCTCCTCCTCCTCCTCCTCCTCCTTTGATTTCATCTCGGCGGTGTCACTGTTGTCAGCTGAGGCTGGCCTTACTGTGAGGAATGCGGACTGCATGTGTGTCCATGTATAAATACACACCCGTTGCTTGGTGGGGGGGGGACGGGTGAGAGGGATGCCCTCCAGAGAGCAGTCTGGTAGGGTAGTGGCTGAAGTGTCTGCCGCTCTGCAGGTCAGAGGGATGTCTGTCCTGGAGGCGGGGTGATGATCATTCTGTTGTTGATGATGATGATGTGCTGTGTGAACCACCGGAGGTCCCCCCCCCCCCCCCCCCCACCAAGTGTCTCTGGCTGAAGTGCTTGCTCTCTCACTTTGACATTCATTATCTTGCACTCAGAAGTGTTTGTGCGTGTGCGTGCATGTGTATGCGTGTGTGTGTCCTTGTGCAATATAATCCTGCATCCTGCGCGCAAACCCACGGAGACATGTCCAAACATGTAGCAACAAGTCAGGGCAGGCCTTGTGAACCCTAAATACATTTTGATCTGCTTAATGACGAAATAGTAAAAGTCAAAACCGACCTCAGTCATACCAGGTGGCATTGCCATGGTGACCGGCAGTAACATCAGGACAGTACAGACGCCTGTCGTTACTTTCATAAATGGTGGCGAACGGCGTTGAAATGGTTCTCACTGCTGAGACAATCCGCTGCTTGTGTCGGCTCCGGTTGAACTCTAGCTCCCGCTGTCGGGTCGTAAGTCAAATTTAAAAGGTGGCCGGCTGCATTCAGCCTGCAGCGCTACAGTGTGTGTATGGCTCTGGCTTCCTGTGCGTGTGTGCTGCAGCAGGATAATTGGAGTGCCAGTGAGACGAGGGATTTAGACCCTGTTCCTGCCATTAATCAGGGAGGGGGGTTCCTCCTGGAGGGGCTTCACGGGCCCCTGGCAACGCCCCCCCCCCCCTCCTCCTCCTCCTTCACCACCACCACCTCCTCTCTGCTTTCTAGGAATAATTTCCTTGCATACTCTCTCCCTCTCTACTCTGTCCCTCTCTTGCTTTGTCTCTACCCTGTGTATTCTCTTGCCTTGTTTCTCTGTCCCTCTGTCGTCCGTCGTTCTCTTTCTGTCCCTCTCATGCGTCTCATGCTCTCCTCCTGGCTGTCTCTTTGTCCGCCTCTCGTTGTGTCTGTCCATCTCTCTGCTTAGCTTGACGGTGTTTGTGTTGTGAATGATCTCAGCACAACAGGTGACACAACGCTGGTGCTAGGATTGCACCGTCCTGTATTCCCCACACACAGGGCACGCTGTCTGTATCTGGAGTGTTTCAGGTGACATGTGCAGGTCCAGTTATTCTGAGGGAATGACAGTAAGTCTTCTTATAGGTTTACGTATGTAAACCTAAAAGAACGCTAGGTATACGCTACGTATACGCTACATATACGCTACGTATAGGTTTCTTATAGGTTATAGGAGGTTAGAAATGCAGCCGCGTTTCCAGCTGGTTGTCTGTGCAGTGGATGCACTCTCTTCATCTTATCATTGGCCTTAAGTGCTTTTATGTGTGTTCTTCTAGGAATATACTCATATTGCCAAGTAAGCGAGATACGTAAAATGCATATCAGGAAATGTTATATAATAAATAACAACAAATAATTTGGCAACATCCAAAAGTAGCCTTAACTGCTTTATCAGGGTCTCTGTCTCTTTTGTGTGTATACTGTATGTGTGTGTAAGTGTGTGTGTCTATGTGTAAAGGAAGTTATTTGGTCCAGTCTTGTTCGTCTACTCTGCCTATCCATCCTCCTCTGTTCCTTTTTATCAGATTTTTTTTTTTTCAGGACCCTAAATCATTTATATGTTTTTAATATAACATTCAACACTAGTTTTGATATGTTTATATTTCATATATAGAATTATCACATGTTTCATATTTTTCATATGTAAAACTTGTATAAATACTATTACATATTACATATTACATGTTAAAAAGTGCTAAACATCCGTAGAATAAATTGGTTTAATCTCTGCGTCATGGCCAGATGTTCCCTCCACAATGTTGCTGTTCCACAGAGAACATCGAGAACATAGAGTGGTGGGCCAGAGGAGACGCTGAGGAGTGCCCTGTCTCAAGGTTGAAGGAAAGTGTCTGGAGCAACTCATCCTGCCTTCCTTTCAAAGGCCCGAGTGATGCTGCCGCCTCCATTGACAAAAGAGGCAGGAGGAGTGTGTTACATTAGTCGGTCATATCAACAAATGCGGCGAGAGCAGACTGCATATTGGAGGCGCTGGTTTTTGCCCGTAACACCGCTATAGTGCACTTTGTCCAATGCATTTGGGAAGTGCTCTCTACCCGGGTAATCCAATTGGACAAATTGATTGAGCCGTTAAAAGCCTTTCTTCCTCTGACCGGATCGATCAATAGCGAAATGCTGCCAGTGGTTAGCTTTAGCTGAGCTGGTGCATTGTTGCCAGGCTCATTTCCTGTGTAGGGTTTCATTGGGCGCAATCAATACATCCAGACAGATAATTGGATGAATCACCACCAGTCACATTCTCCTACGCTTCCTGCTTTTCAGAATAAAAGCATGGAAATGGGTTGATATGGGAAGGTTCTCTTGGTAACAAGCCATAACAGGATGCATTGTGAAAATGTTTTTTTTTTTGTCCCCTGACAATTGTCATTCTTGTGTCAATCTCGGTGAAGTGCATGTGAAGTGATGTGCTGGCTAGTTGCACGCACGCAAGCACACACACACACACACACACACACACACACACACACACACACACACACACACACACACACACACACACACACACACACACACACACACACACACACACCTCCTCTGATGCCCTCATCTCTGAGTCTCTTCTGCTCCCTCCCTCCCCTGGACAGAATGACCAAGTGTGATGTGAAGAACTACCTGGAGAAGATCTACAACGTTCCTGTCGGAGCGGTTCGCACTAGGATACAGTTTGGTGAGTTTCTGATTTGCACACATACACTATGTACCAGTGGATACAAACATAGTCATACAGTAGGCGTGTCTATTGGTAATGGGCCTCTGAAGATAATGCAGCTTTTCCATTGGTGCAGGTGCCCACTTGCATCTGCTGGTGCTCCAGTCAAACTTATATCTGGGTCGACACAAGTCAATCTGAGATACTCTGGTCCTGTTGGTCCTGCAATTGGGTCAGATTCTGTTCCCACTCGCACTAGGGGTAACTTCACTAGGGTTCAATGATCCAAGACCACTGCTTGTTTTGGTCCGAGTGCGTATACATGCGTCATTTTAAGTGTAGCAGGAGTTGTCCTCTACCAGGGTTCAGTTGAAACGGACTGAATGATGTGCTTGTGAAGGTGCTGAACTGGCCCAAGTAACACAAGTCCGGATGATAAGGTCTCCACTGTCCAACACACACAGGAGCTAGAGAGCGCTCCTTACATAGATAGTGCGATACATAGAAGAGCAGTTACTCGTTTGGATGATTTAGCACAAAAGCAAATATCAGCAATTATAAGAGGTTATACAATTAAAACAAATATTCATGCCAGAGGATCCCATGACTTACGAGTTGTGGTCTAGAAGGATTCTGAAGGATTTCAAAAATTAGGTTTATTGTTGTGTTTGACAGTGTGTCCCCATTAGTTGCTGACCATGATATACTGAGCTGTAGCCACAAGCACCTTAGACGCACCCAAACAGACCAGATAATGTCAGAGTTTTCACACGACAGGTCTGTGTGTGCAGCATTCTGAGCAGACGTGGAATGCACTTTGAGAACTCGTAAAAAATGAAATAGTATTGCAGGCCGCTGTTCTGGGGGCTCGCCTTGGTGAGCAGGGTTAGTCTCCTTGTTGGATCATCTTCCCATTGACATTCACCATTGGGGATATTTACCAGGGGCATATCTGAGGCAGCAGTTAGCATAACCTCCCCATTTTCTTTTCGCCCAAGAAAAACACACACATGCACATGCGCACACACACACAGCTGTTTGTCAGTATATTTGCTGTTATAGCAGTGCTATATCTGGCATCTCAGTTCATTTTGTTGATGTATTTTCTGTATTAAAAAGACAGTAGTTGCAAAGATCCATTATACAGGAATATTGCCTTTTGCTCATTTACATCACAGTTCCAGGGCAGATAGACATGTAATGAAAAATTACTTGTCAGAATACAACATATAATAAAACATGTTATTGTTATAATGATAATAATAACTAGTCACATTCCAAAAGCCACATACACACACACACACACACACACACACACACACACACACACACACACACACACACACACACACACACACACACACATACACACACAGCAGGGTGTTACTGACTAAATTATCCCGTTAATCCTGTTAGGGTTTGATTGGCTGCTGGACCCTTTTGTATTTTTTGGGGGGAGATTTTTTTAAAGGGCATTGAGTTTGAGCTCTCTCTCTCTCTCTCTCTCTCTCTCTCTCTCTCTCTGTCTCTCTGGTCTCTCTGTCTCTCTCTCTCTCTCTCGCCTCTCTCTCTCTCTCTCTCTCTTCATCTGTCTCTCTCTCTCTCTCTCTCTCTCTCCTCTCGCCTCTCTCTCTCCTCTCTCCTCTCGCTTCTCGCCTCTCTCTCTCTCTCTCTCTCTCTCTCTCATCTCTCTCTCTCTCTCTTCTCGCCTCTCTCTCTCTCTCTCTCTCTCTCTCTCTCTCTCTCTCTCTCTCTCTCTCTCTTCTCTCTCTCTCAGTCCAGAAGGGGCTATAAGGAACCCCTCTACCTCTGGATAGATGTTTGGAGAGACACACACACACAGAGCGTGCGAAGGTCCAGTGTGGACGACCCATTAAGGCAGTGTTTATTGGGGTTTGTGTTGTTAAAAGACTGAGGGAAAAGGAAAGCCCCCAGGAGAAGGAGAGGGAGGGAGAGAGGAATACACACACACGTATACAGAGAGGGGGGAATCAGGGCCTCCGAGGGGGGGGGGGCAGCGCCGTGGTGCGTCAGTGGGGGTGTGTCTCTCCCACGTCAGGGCTCCCACTCCGCTGGCGTGGGGGGCCAGAGAAATAAGGGTGTGTGTGTGTGTGTGGTGTGTGGGGGGGGGGGTGGTCTTCGGCGACCCTCGCCTTCATAGTGGCATGTGTGGTGGGGGTATTTTGGAAGGTGTTGCCATGGTTACTCATGCAGCCCCTGGATTTGTAATGTGATAGCTGGCTGAAAAACCGCAATCCTGAAGTGGTAGAATTTGTGCTTGCGTCTGCGAGTGTTGCATGGAAGTTCTTTGTGTGAGGGGTGAGGGCGGCGCTGGGGGGCACACACTTACCTTTCCTGTCTACATGCACACAGCCCTCCGACTGGGGTCGGGGTCAGGGCTAAGCTGGGGGTTGACGGTAGTGAAGTGGACTAAACCCTGTGTTGGGCTTTCCCTTAGCCGCGCACACACACACACACACACTAATGATTCATCACAGCGGGAATGTTTTGCTATCTTTTCATGTCAGTTCATAAACAGTTCCCATGGCAACCACCTTCACCTGTTGGTTGCCTGTTTTTTGTTTTATTGTTTGTGATCCATCGAGATTAACCTAGTGGTCAGCCGTCTGGCACCATAGCAGCCAACTATCCCAAGACTATTTCAGCTGCGCTTGGTAAAATAGTCAACGATTACTTTGAATTCCATGAACGGCATACCCTTTTTCCCTACACACACGCACACAGAGTTCATTAGAGTGTGATGTCATTGTCTTCGCCAGACAGGTCATGAGGTTGGGCTAACCTCTACTTCAGAAAACATATGCATTAATTCACTGACGCACACTCAAATAAGGACATGGCATCGCACAGATTTATTGGACTTCATCTATACTACCTGTAGTGTATATTATACAATAAATAATGACATACATTAATCTAAACCCTCCATTCCTTAATAATCCTAATAATCCCAATACATGGGTGTATGACGATCCTTGTGGTCCTCTTGGATCCAAACAAACGATTAAATATATTGTAATAGCACTGTCAGATTGTTAAACCAATGTTTAGCGGGAACACAAGGGGCATATAAACACGTCTGGAGTGTTCTTTTACAGCAATTAGCAACCAACAGATTGAAAATAATTATCTGTCAGACGGCGAGGAAACCTATTTTTAAAGAGGATATTTTTGCATGGAAGGAAAACAAGCAATTTGGGGGTTGATGGTAATGGTGAACAAGCTATTGTAGGGGCAGAAGCGGTAAATTGATAACTTACAAACGTCACAGCATTGTGGACGCAGGAGTGGGTAGTTGATGCAAGCTAATGTATCATAACTTTAACTGCCCACATCTGAAATGTATTTGTACTTTTGGCTAATACCATTTCTGATTTCGGTGCAGGTAAGGCTATAATGAAGGCAACAAAATAAAGGCTTTGTGGACAAGGTGACTGAGCATAGCATTGATATGTAAGGACTAAACCACCACAACCGGTCACTGGAAAATGATGCCATGTTTGTGGGTAAGCAACCTGGGCCTCGCCCCAATACATTGTTTTAGGACACTCCATGCAGGGTTATTCTACCACGGGTAACCGCAATGACTAGATTATTAGTTTATTTCTCTCTCTCTCGTCTCTCTCTCATCTCTCTCTCTCTCTCTCTCTCGTCCTCTCTCTCTCTCCTCTCTCTCTCTCTCTCTCTCTCGTCTCTCTCTCTCTCTCCTCTCTCTCTCTCTCTCTCTCTCTCTCTCTCTCTCTCTCT
>JAXIVH010000013.1:1228931-1261431 GCA_036785325.1 Urophycis tenuis
TACAACAGGCAACATGCTTGATCGTGAAGAGCATGCAGAAGACTGCAGTAGCCGTGATGAGGAGCTAGTAGTGGAGAACAGGCTCGAAGTGTGATGGGACCCTTCATCGAGACTGGATTGTTTGGAAAGTTTGAAGAAGATCTTGCAGACTCTACCCGGACTCTGACAGCTGAGGTTCCCTGCTCCTGACGAACCAACCTGGAGCACTGTTGTCGGCTCTTCCTCTTTGAAGAGGGAATGTCTCTTTGAACCCCGTTCTTCTGCATCGCTCCACGTTGGAGTTGGTTGATCCAGCCGACACAACACAACAGGCTCACCATCATGGTCAGCAGCCTGCTCATGTTCACTCGGTCACTAGTAGGACAAACAGTCTCTTCCACCTTTGAACCTTGATGCCAAACAAAAAACATTTAATTTACACCCCATTTTATTTTCTTTCATATTTTCCTTGTGTATTTTTTGGGTCCAGTGTTGTATCTATTTTGCAGTGTTGTTTCTATTTTCTATTTTTCTTTTTCTCTGCATTGTAGATTGAGTGTTCAAACTCTGTTCATTTTATTTCGTATTTGAGAGTTTTCTGTTAGCATTATAACCCAGTCTCTGTATTTACCTAGCGTTGGATGTTGTACATCTTCTTACAGTGAGTTATGTCTAAATGATGTTTCTCTGTCTTGCACAGGTTCCAACAAGAAGAGGAATCACCTGAACCAGAAGGTTAAAACGCCAGATTATAAAGTGGCCTATGTGCAACTGGTAAGAACACACACACAACTGCACACATGCACTCCTATTGTGAGTCACAGATCACAATGCACACCTCCAGCTTTTGAAATGGCTTCTCCCTTTTTGGTCATTATACATGTTTTTATAGTACAATGCAATTCAAACTTGAGGAGATATTTGTTGGAGATAACATAAATATTTTTTTCGTAAACAACCTGCCTATAAAACTGTCCCAATAAGAGTTTGGATGCTCTGATAAAACCTGCTTCTTGTTGCATGGTAGCAAGCCAGGGGATTATTCATTTTTAAAAACAAAATAAAGCCCCTTTTTATCATCGCCAGATGCAAAAACACTTGTTTTTCTTGGTCTAGTAACATTTTTTGCACGTAGCCTAGCCTAGGAGATTATACCTTCATAATTCTCATACAACAACATATTTTCTATTTGCAAAGGCCCCTGGGCTTTTGGACAGAGAGTGAATCAGTGAATCATAAAGGAAGAGAAAATTGCAGTTACGCCTCCATATGCACAATAAGCGCTCACTGTGAAAGTGACTGATACACAAGCAATTTAGCGGACAAAGTTGATCATCGTCATTGCATAGAGATCCAATGTAAAGCAGAGGGTCTGTCCTGCATGAGAAAGAAAACGGGATTTAAAAACATTAATCTCTCATGTTGGGTGTACAATTTACAGCCAAAGTAAATGTTGCACACTACAGGCATAAGTCTGTGGTCTAAACTGTGACCGTAAACTCTCTAGAAACCCTCTCTCTTACACACTTTGTCTTTCTTGCGCACACACACACACACACACACAGGAGAGAGCTGCCTTAATGTCAAAGGTTGTGGTTGGTTACATGCCAGATTTATTACAGGAATGATCAGGGTATGGCTATTATGTAGGCTGTGTGTGTGTACAGGGTTGTTGGTGCTGTGTTTGTGTGTGTGTGTGTGTGTGTGTGTGTGTGTGTGTGTGTGTGTGTGTACAGGGTTGTTGGTGCTGTGTGTGTGTGTGTGTGTGTGTGTACAGGGTTGTTGGTGCTGTGTGTGTGTGTGTGTGTGTGTGTGTGTGTGTGTGTGTGTGTGTGTGTACAGGGTTGTTGGTGCTGTGCGTGTTGAGTTTTGAGGGTACCTTTGGTGGTTGTTGGTGTTTCCAGCAGACACATCAGTACCTCCCCTTGTTTCCTTCACACCTGGGATCAGGTTGAACACGGGGTCAGCGAGCACCTCTACCTGTGGGAACAAACCGCGGGTTGACGTCTTTACATGCCAAACAAAACCACACAAGAGCCCAAATATTTAAGAGGTATGTCTTTTAAATGAATGCTTTGAAGAAGATTAAGTGGCAAGTCTCTCCCCTACTTTTTTTCTTTTTGGCAAGTGCAGTCTTGATCTCGGGCCAGATGAGTGTGCAACGTTGTGACACTTGTTTATGTCGTGCTGACAAAAAATACCTGCTCATTCCTGCTACATTTGCTCCTTGAGACGTGCCAACTGGTGGACTCATCCAGGGAGAATGTGCTTTAATGTGGTCGAAACAAGCGTAACATCATCTGTCAGGACGGATCCGGCGTGGAAGAGTTCATTGCCACTGCGTAAGATCATTCATAGACCAAGAACTGCTTCTAGCCATCAACTGAAACACATCCAGGTAATGTGATTAAGGTGCAGGTGGCATAATCGTCCTTCACACAAATACGCGTGAATCATCGCTTCCAACCCCTGGCTATGGACTGCCTGTGCTCACACATTGTTCTGGTAGCGTCGGAATACCTCCCATCCCACTGGGAGCCATCTATCTTGAAACGGTTGAACAATTAAAACTGTCTAACCAGAAGCATCGCCTTGCAAGGGGATACCTTATTCGGATGACGTTGATGTGCTCAAATGAGGCGTCGCCTCTTGTTTGCAGCTGTGATGTTTGAGGAGTGTGACTGTCCCGACAGTCGCTCATGATGAGGCGTCATGCGCTTCCCTAAAGACCAACCACAGGGAGACGGTGTGCAGACGCAGAACAACATGCATGCATGCACACGCGCACACACACACACACATACACACAGACACGCGCACACACACACACACACACACACACACACACACACACACGCCAGGTGTGTCAGTAGCTTCGTCAGACATGCACAGTGTGAGTGGTGTCCCAGAGAGACGGCAGTGTTGTCATTCGTGCTCCAGTCAGGATGTCTCGCCGCTGGTGAGCTGAAGGGATGCTGGTCGCGGGCGCTACGCTGGGGACAGCTTGTTTACATCCTGGCCCCAAATGGCTCCAACATGAAGGCCTGCAGCTTTCTTTTCTCTCGTCTATCCTCTTTGCTGAAAAACCTTCTCTCTTGTTCCACCTCACTCACTCATTCATTTTCCTCCATGTTTGTGTATGTGTGAACTGCACACACACACAGAGGCTGAACTCGAGGAGGGAAAAAAAAAAACCTCTTTTACTTCTGCAGTGGTGGGTAAAAAACAAGATTGTTCCTAATTTACTCCATATGTCGGTGAGTGTTCTGTGGGCCCGTGCTCACAGTGAGCCCCCAACCCCCGCCCGCTCTTCCCTCCATCAGCTTATATTGCAGCAGTAATATGTTGCCCCCCCCCCCCCCCCCCCCGACCACCACATCTCCGTTCCTACTCCTGGTTTGTGGTCCAGAGGAGGCCTCTCTTTAGCAGGCTTCCATGACAGCCATTTTCCTATTGGCTAAGGGGTGACCCCAGTGTGGAGAAGAAGAGATAGTAGCTCTGTGTGTGTGTGTGTGTGTGTGTGTGTGTGTGTGTGTGTGTGTGTGTGTGTGTGTGTGTGTGTGTGTGTGTGTGTGTGTGTGTGTGTGTGTGTGTGGGAAAGAGTGAGAGTGTCAGTGGGAAAGAGTTTGTACATGTGTGTGTGTGAGTGGGGGGGGGGGGGGGAGGGGAGCTTTGAGGGGTGAACGCAGGGGAGGTGAGTAAGGGCATGGTGGAGTTATGCCAGAGCAGGGAGGCCCACAGACAAATCGGGGGGCGGTGAGTTTGGGGAAGGGCGGGGGGAGCGGGGTGAACAGGGGTACAGGATGGGGGAGCGGGCTGGAGGGTGAGGAGGAGCAGGGCTGGGAGAGATGGGGCGTGCGTAAGGGGGGAGATGGTTAGAGTTCTTCGGTCTGCTTCCACTGCAATGGTGCCATGATTGTTGTTGTTGTTTCATACTCTGGTATGGGGTTAGATGGTATGGGGTTAGATGGTGTCTGAGCTGTTGTTTCATACTCTGGTATGGGGTTAGATGGTATGGGGTTAGATGGTGTCTGAGCTGTTGTTTCATACTCTGGTATGGGGTTAGATGGTATGGGGTTAGATGGTGTCTGAACTGTTGTTTCATACTCTGGTATGGGGTTAGATGGTATGGGGTTAGATGGTGTCTGAGCTGTTGTTTCATACTCTGGTATGGGGTTAGATGGTATGGGGTTAGATGGTGTCTGAACTGTTGTACAACTGTTGTTATACTTTTACACTCTTTTACACTCAAAGAGCCGAGCTGCCAGGAAACGTGTGCAGCTTCTGTGTGTTGTCAGTGTTCCCTCAGTGGTCGCTGATTGCTGTTTATCTGATACATATTTGTTAATGGAAGTACTTATTTGTTAATGGATGTTCATTTTCCAGTTTTCATTGTACCATGTTGTGGGAGTCAATTGTTTATATTTATATACATAAGTTCTGTGCAGCGTTTCATAATGTAAATAAAGTAAAATAATAATATACAAAAATATATAATAATAAAATAATTACTGCCTAGTGCATTATAAGCATTAATCCCCATTTTAAAAGCATGCAAGCAGTGTGTTTTAAGCTTTATTTCACTGTAGCAGAGTTGTATTCCATGAAAATGTCGCATCTTACTGTATTTCACTACTGGGACGTTGTAGCTATTCTGCCTTTAGATGTTACCAGTTAGGAGTTCTGTGCCTGTAGGTTATTATAAATCAACTAGGTGGACATATCAGTCAAGATTAATACAACCATGTATTTAAAAACATTTGGCGTGCTGATTAGTTGCAACATCGTACACATTACCCGCTGCCCACGCAATGGGACTCTCCAAGACGTTAAGAGAAATCAGATGTCAACCTTTATCCCAAGTCACTCACAAGTGAGGCCGAGAACAATAGAGCCACACAGTCAGTCAATGTGGAGTAGCTGCAGAGTGTACCCATAGGAATCACAATACTGCACAGTATGTCGCTTTTTTGTTAGTTTGGTGATACTGCAGACAGTTGCAGAGATCACACATCAACAGATATAGCTCAAAGAAGTGCAGCTATTGTGGACTGCGAGAGCTAGACGATCAGCATCACTTCACCTCTCTGTGAGCTTCTGTTTGTGTGTGGAACAGCTCTACAATGCTCTCCATAGCGCCAGTGTGGATAGACTGCAAAGGGCATGGGAGGAGAAAGTAGGCGGGTTGTGTACTCGCTGGGTAACAGACTGCAGAGCAGGCACACAGATGGGCCGGCGGCTTGTCCTCCGCCAAAAAATTCTTACAATACAATTATTATTTATTTCTGTATTTATTTTTTGTAAATAAAAAAGTTAGCTGTTGATTTTGTGTACGCACACTTGTAAACCAGTGATGTCACTCCTTTCACTGAGGGACACACACGGACCACACACACACACACACACACACACACACACACACACACACACACACACACACACACACACACAAAAAGAGCACACAATGATACGTGAATCCATGTTGATCATTTACCGTTGATTTGACGGTATCATGCTTGTGGTCTGTTGGAACCTCCACTGAATGAAGACCGTCAGACCAGAAGCCCTTGCCCTCTTCATGATGGTCAACATTGAACAGCCTCTCTGCCGTGCCTATCCTAGTTCAGCAGAACTGATAACATAAGGAATAGCGTGGGGTTATTGGCAGCAGTCAGTCAATGGCGCTTGTTCTCTTTCTCACCCTCACCAGCTTCCTCTCT
The DNA here is from genome assembly GCA_036785325.1 of Urophycis tenuis. Taxonomy (NCBI): domain Eukaryota; kingdom Metazoa; phylum Chordata; class Actinopteri; order Gadiformes; family Phycidae; genus Urophycis; species Urophycis tenuis. The sequence continues at coordinate 1,234,631 of JAXIVH010000013.1, forward strand.
TGTGCACACACCCACATCCAGTTAGACACAGCTGTTTTGGTCACTAATGGCTGTGTGTGTGTGTGTGTGTGTGTGTGTGTGTGTGTGTGTGTTAGTTCCTAAAAAGAAGTAAATAAGGTGTCAAAATTCAGTCTGGGCAGCCTCTCTGCAACAGCAACCCAACAACCCAGATGCTCCAATCACATCGCTCCACCTCCCGGGCCATAGTCTGCCCAACGACCAACCAACAAAACCAGACATGGGGTTGGACTGAACAGTGGTGTAGAGACGCACAACCATTACTGTTGTTAACGTATATACCTTCACCTCCTCCTCCCCCACATGTACCTCCAGAGGGAGGAACGGGGGACGCAGAGAGAGAGATGATAACATATGAAAGCCAGTTGAGTACCTTACAAATATTTGTGAAGCTGAAGCAGATCTGCTCTTCTAGTCTGGTAGACACTAGATGGCAACGTTTGGCTATTATTTTTTTCTCTTTCTCTTTCTCTGTCTCTCGCTCTCTTGCTTGCTCTCTCTCTCTGTCTCTCTCTCGCGGTCTCTCCGTCTCTCTGCCTCTTTTTTTTCTCCTTTTCCTGCATTAACTCTAATCTCTCCTCATCTCCTTTCTGTTATTGACTCCTTGTTGCTTAACAATGGACCTTGGGGGGGGGGGGGGTAGTGTGTGTGTGTGTGTGTGTGTGTGAGCAAGCGAGGTGGTGGCTGGGACCACACAAATGCTACAGGAGTGTGTGTGTGTTTGAATTGGGCCAGCTGAGCAGCGAGGGGTACAGAACAGGGGGCTCTCGTGTCTTTTATACCCCACACCTCTATTACCCCCCCCACCCCCACGCACGCACACACACACACACACACACACACACACACACACACACACACACACACACACACACACGCCCTGATGGTGTTGAATCGGGTGGGGCCCCGCGGGTGGGGTGCCAGTGGATATCCTGCTTATCGGTGTGGAATTGTTTTTATTTTCAGCCATTTGGATCCTAATGGTTCCTCCTCCTCTCCGTCTTCCTCAGTTTCACCCTGTCACGGCAACACCAGCCTGTCTGTCTCTTCCTCTCTTCTTCCTCAGTTTCACCCTGTCACGGCAACACCAGCCTGTCTGTCTCTTCCTCTCTTCTTCCTTCCCCTCCCTGTACCGCCTCACCCCTACTTATCCTGCTAATTATGAACTCCCTCCACTTCTCTCTCCCTCTCTCTCCTCCCTCCCCTCTCTCTCCCTGTTTATCCTCTGTCCCCCCTTCTCCCTCTCTCCCTCTCCTCTCTCTCTGCTCTCCCTCTACTTTCATCCCCTCTCCCCCCTCTCTCTCCCTCACCCCCATTTCTCTCTCCCCCACTCTCCCTCCACTCTCTCTGTCTCCCCTCCCCCCTCACTCCCCTCTCCCTCTGTCTCAGACGTGTAATGTATCTGTCAGCATTCTAGGCGTATAAATCTTGGGAAGGAAGTACCGAGCTGATATACTAATTACTCTGTGTGTATGTGGATGTGTGTGGATGTGTTGCTGTTTGTGACAAGGCTGATATGCAAAGCTTGGGAATCTGATGGTGATAAGCATCACCAAAAGGATGCATCCAGTTCAGAATGTGTGTGTGTGTGTGTGTGTGTGTGTGTGTGTGTGTGTGTGTGTGTGTGTGTGTGTGTGTGTGTGTGTGTGTGTGTGTGTGTGTGTGTGTGTGTGTCATAAAATATGAATAATAAAGGAGAGTCCAGGGTCTAAGGCATCCGGTTTGACTCTCACATGCATAGTTTTTTTTTCTTCAATGACTCCAGTGGAGGCCTTCAGTCTCTCCCAGCTGCTTTCACCTCTCTCTCTACTCCTCTCTCTACTCCTCTACTCTCTCTCTCTCTACTCTCTCTCTCTCTCTACTCTCTCTATACTCTCTCTCCCTCTCGCTCTTTCTCGCCTCACTCTCTCGCTGTCTGTCTCACGCTTTCACTCTGTCACTCTCTCGCTGTCTGTCTCACGCTTTCACTCTGTCACTCTCTCTCCCCCCTTTCTCCCTCTTTTTCACTCTCATTCTCTCACTCACACTCCCTGTTGAGTCACTCTTTATCCCTCTCTCTCTCCTGTCTTTCTCCCTGTTAACCACGGTTTCACTACCTGTCTGTTTCCCTCTCTCACTCTCTCACTCTGTCTGTGTCCTGAGTTTGTCCTGAAATCATTTTGATCATTAATGAAAGTAAATAGCACTTTCCTTCCCTTGCCACCGGTGACTGGACGGTTACGTTCATCTTGTTTTGTAGTGTTTATCTTTTGTTCTCATTCATGGCTCTGCGGTCTGCGTGTGTTTGTGTGTTTTGTTGTAGTCTGAACTAGTGTGTCATCGCTAAAGATAGTGGACTGTGTCTTTGTTTGGTGCAGACGACTAGCTTGCCCGCAGCCGGAAGTGCAGTGAGTGTCTGGGCAGCATGGGCACGCAGACCACTGTTTACCGGGCGGCTTCGGATGCTTTGGACTGATTGTTCTACAGGCAACGTGTTTGCTTGGGTTGGAAACAAAAGGAGTGCTTTGGGTGTGTGATGGAGATTATGTTTGATTGGCCGCTGCCTTCAGATGAATGAGCACACGTCAGTGACAGCAGGGCCCAACAAAGGCTTGCGTGAACAATGACCAAATGTTATAGTACAACAGAGTAGCAGCTTTGGTCTTGGGTCAAACTAAATAACAGAACTTTAAGGCCCTGGTGCGGTCTGTATATACTTCATGCAGAAAGGTTTGACACGGTGGTAAGAACAAACTGAAACGGCTGTAGAGAAAACAAACAGGCGTATGCCTCTCAAACTTCTTTATTGGCACTTCTTGCGCCTCAAGATTTTGAAACTTGCGGAAATCTCTGCGAACATTGTGTGGGATTAGTCAGAAAAGCCAGGAAGGTGTGATATAGTTTTGATCTGATTACCCTGATTACACATCTCCACAGAGCCCCTGCTGGTCTTAACTATTGAGAAGTTCACCAACCAAACCAACTGCTTTTAATGTAAAACAAGTTGGAATAATGTACGGCTTCTACTTGAAGTGCGCTGACCGCTTAAGTGGAAATCTTGAATTAATAATTATACTGTACAGTGTCTCCAGTCACGGTTTGTCATCTCTTTTGACTTTTGCATTTTGGGCACCACTCTTGTGTTGAGTTAAGTATGAATGTGTCTTCTCTTTGTCGTCTGTAATCTGCCCATCACCTGATGATGTCAGAATGTTTCCTCTCCTCATTACCCACCCATCCTTTTATGTTTCCTTCAGGATCCCCCCTTTTATTTAGATAACCACGGCAACGCACGTAGGCACACTCACTCACTCACTCACTCACTCGTAAAAACCCCTTTGATTACCGTTGACCTCTTGACCTGTAATGACACGGCTGCCGCTTTGATCGGCCAATCAGCATTTGGCGCCACCCAGTTTCTCAGTGGGGTAGTCTGTGACCTGATAAAGCCCTCTGATAGGCCCCTGCTGATGCATTTCCTGTTTTGGTACACGTCTTTGTTTTTTTATGTTTCTCCACCAGCTGGTCGTGACACGTGTGTGTGTGTGTGTGTGTGTGTGTGTGTGTGTGTGTGTGTGTGTGTGTGTGTGTGTGTGTGTGTGTGTGTGTGTGTGTGTGTGTGTGTGTGTGTGTGTGTGTGTGTGTGTGTGTGTGTGTGTGTGTGTGTGTGTGTGTGTGTGTGTGTGTGAGGGGGGAGGGGTTGGGGAGTGTTTATGTTATGTTTATAATCTTACATACATGATCACTGTGTGTGTTTATCGGAGGGTATATGTTCATGTAATGGCGTCATTCAACAGGGACCTTTTAAAATGTTTTATTTATAATCATTTGAACTTTGGCATGAGCGTAGTAGAAATTTAGATGTACAAATACATTCAAAATATTTTTTGATGGCATGTGAGTGGCATTAAGTGATCCAGCCTCCAACAAATGAACTACAAAACTGACATTAAATAAAAAGTGTTCACCACTGAAATGCGACCTGACCTATGTGTGTGACCTGTTTGTGGAGTTGTTACTCACTCCTCCCTCAGTTTGCTGGGCATTTTTGTGTACCGTTTTTGCTTTCCATGACACAGAAGTCCTGGGGTTTGTTCAGAATCAGAAGTATTTGATTTCTTTAATTGTAATTAGGACAAGATATGTTGTACTGCTTAAGCGATGCAAAGCCCCATGGGATAACACATGAAAGCAACAGTGAACTTATTTCACATACAAGGAATTTGTGTGTGCTGTATCGGTGTGTAAACATGACGTACAAAAACTACACAGGATAGAAAGGTAATGCTTTGCTATGTTATGTTAAAGGTCCCCTTTTTTACGTGGTGGGATGTTGATAAGAAACTACAAGCCATGATCAAATCTACCTTGTAAGAGTGTTCATCCAGTAAGAGTGTCCAGCTGTATGATGGATGGTCAGCCTACAATTCAGTCCACTGGACGGGCTGCTTGGCTGGTTATCCATAGCCCCTATTGCACTTATCTATCGACAAATTTATATTAATGTTGCATAATGATTACCGGTACTTCATCGTTAACTAATCCTATAAATTGTGGATAAACACGTAGAAATACAGATTAAGATAAGTTAAGTTAAAAAAATATATATATACAGTATATATATATATCTACGTATATACAATTAAAAAAAATATATATATATATATATATATATATATATATATATATATATTCAAAGTATAATCAAGGAAGCATGTTTTTATTGTGGTGTGCAGTGTGAAGCTGTGTTGCTGGGTATCCTGTGTGTCTCCAAGGTAGGGGGAGGGTCCAGTCCTGTTGTTTACATGCATGTTACCAGACTGAAGCTGGGGTGAGGCGTGGGGTGGCTGTGGGGGTGCACAGACACCAAGGGGATAATGACAGCAGACAGCTGTTCTGTGCGTGCGCGACCTGGTGCAGCACAGCTGAGATAAAGGAGGTTTTGGACCGTAGGATGCGGGGAATGGGTGCCCATTGTCACAATAACATAGGTTTTTCAGTTGAGTATTTAAATTGCTCTTTTGCGTTTAAGTTGGCTCTTCTCAATGACCTAGTCTCGTGTGTGATAATTGGATGTTGTTGATATTGGTCGTGTTGAGCTCTGTGGTTGTTGTTGTTGTTGTTTTTGGGGCACCACCAGATGGAAGTAGGCGACAGGTCTTCTACGGGTGGGAGGGTGTAGTAGTAGTTGTAGAGTAGTATTTAGATCTTGGTGATGTCTTCCTAAAGGATCCCTTCTCCGTCACCAGAGTTCACCATCTCCAGTAACACTCGCCGTGGACATGTCCGGACATGCATTTGGACGGACACACACACACACAAGCACACACACACATGTGTATATATACACACACTCCGTACATGCACACGCGTGTGTGCACACCCACCCACACAAGCACGTAAGGTCAGATGTATGTGTTTGTATCACTGGGCGCCATACCATTATATGGGAGTAGGATTATGGATCCTGAAATAAACCCACTTGAAACTAGAGCCAAGGTGAGAATCTTACTCGACATGACCCCTGCCTTATTTGTGAGCGTGAGGTTGTTGTTGTGTGGTGTGGTTACTCAGCTCACCTATACAGTGTTGTGTCAGGAATCAGAAGCTCTCGCTCAAGGAAGAGTTCTCAGAAAGCTCTTGTGCTGGCTTATGCTTGTGTGTTTGTAATGATCACTGTTTCACAGAGCTTCACATTCGAAGCAGATCTGTTTCTGGAAGTAGAGAACTGAGGGAGAATCAGGGACTCTTTCTTGTCTCTTGCCTTCCTCTTGGGTTGTGTGTATGTCAGAGCGAGAGAGACAGGCTGAGAAGGAGAGAGTGTGTGTGTGTGTGTGTGAAGCCCACCCAGATGCCTGGCAGTAGGAGCTGTTTACAGTCACCAATCTGAACCTCCCTCCAGATCCTCCTCTTCCTCACTCCTCCCCCCCCCATTCTCAGCCCCCCTTTCTGCTTGTGCGAACAACCTCAACTGGCCGGAAAAATCCTGTCGCTATGGAAACGGGCCCGCGCCGTGAGTTGGGTTTCCTCCTCTGCCATAAACAGAGTGTGCTCCTTGGAGCCCCGTGGCGTGTCGGCCTGGGTTCTGGTACCGGGCGGCAGGGCCCTGAGGGATGGATGACGTGGGGCAGCGGGTCGGCCTGGGTTCTGGTACCGGGCGGCAGGGCCCTGAGGGATGGATGACGTGGGGCAGCGGGTCGGCCTGGGTTCTGGTACCGGGCGGCAGGGCCCTGAGGGATGGATGACGTGGGGCAGCGGGTCGGCCTGGGTTCTGGTACCGGGCGGCAGGGCCCTGAGGGATGGATGAGAGATGAACGGCTGACGTGGCTGACAGGACGTTGTCTTGACGTCGAACTTCCCTTCTTAAGGGCAGCTCAAGAGAAGAGCAAAATTGTCAAGACAAACTTGCATGTTGAAGACCCTCCTCCTGGCTAACTAAGACCAGCGTGCCCCTGAGCAAGGCCCCCCGATCCTCAGAGCTCGCAACAGCTGTTAGAAATGTGCTATATAAAGGCCATTTGTAAAAGCGATGGGTTTCATGGTGAGGGTCAGTGGGAGGAGGGATGTGTTGGGATCAGCCCAGGAGGAGAGCGCTGAGTGAGTGCAGGAGGAAAGACTCTGGACATTCACTAGATGACTTGCCTTGTATTTATGACTCTAGTTACTACTCTGCACTCTCTCCATTTTTTTTTTTTTGTGTGCTTCAATATATGTAATTTTGTATGTAAAATATCATCAGTTCACTAGATTTCTGTTTCAGTCATCTGTTTCAGTCACCCTGCATAACACGTTCACATTATTTCATCTAGTCTCCTGTAGGTATTGACAAAAGTGCAACTGGACATGATAAGTTAGCCTGTTTGATTGCTCCTGGTGGTTCCTCAGCCCCCGTCTGTTTGATTGCTCCTGGTGGTTCCTCAGCCCCCGTCTGTTTGATTGCTCCTGGTGGTTCCTCAGTCCCCGTCTGTTTGATTGCTCCTGGTGGTTCCTCAGTCCCCGTCTGTTTGTGTGCTCCTGGTGGTTCCTCAGTTTGTGTGCTCCTGGTGGTTCCTCAGTTTGTGTGCTCCTGGTGGTTCCTCAGTTTGTGTGCTCCTGGTGGTTCCTCTGTTTGTGTGCTCCTGGTGGTTCCTCAGTTTGTGTGCTCCTGGTGGTTCCTCAGTGTGTGTGCTCCTGGTGGTTCCTCAGTTTGTGTGCTCCTGGTGGTTCCTCTGTTTGTGTGCTCCTGGTGGTTCCTCAGTTTGTGTGCTCCTGGTGGTTCCTCTGTTTGTGTGCTCCTGGTGGTTCCTCAGTTTGTGTGCTCCTGGTGGTTCCTCTGTTTGTGTGCTCCTGGTGGTTCCTCTGTTTGTGTGCTCCTGGTGGTTCCTCTGTTCTCCTGGTGGTTCCTCTGTTTGTGTGCTCCTGGTGGTTCCTCTGTTTGTGTGCTCCTGGTGGTTCCTCTGTTCTCCTGGTGGTTCCTCTGTTTGTGTGCTCCTGGTGGTTCCTCTGTTTGTGGCACTGAATGAGCCTTGCTGTGAACAACACCACAGCTCAGCCAGCTTTGTGTTAATGACTAGAGTTCTGGAGATGCCCGACGGGGAAGTGCTGTTCACTGTAATCCCTGTAACCTCACTAGCTGTGGTCTCTCCCTGCAGTGTCTACCACACTCTGCTACACTGTGGTCAGGATGGCTTCCACTACCACAACTCTCTCTCTGTCCTTGTGTTTCCCTCTTCCTCCCTCTCTTTTGTTTGCCTGTGACTATCTTTTGCTCATTCTGTCCTTCCTGTTGTCTTTACACTCCGTCACCATTTTTAAGTCTTGTCTATTCATCTTGTACTCCCCTCTGTCTGTCTGTCTGTCTGTCTGTCTCCCCCCCTCTGGTTAAGGCCACCAAGGTATTACATCCACCCACAGTTTCTAACCACATGACCGAACCCTCTCAGCTTCCAGCTCGTTCCCTCTCCTCATTCTTGTGTCGATTCCGTGAAGCCGGTGGTGTGAGGACCTTAAGTGTCCTGGTCCACAGGCATTCTCACCTCCCCGTGGGACGCCTGCAATTGGCTAGATTGGCGATAGAGTGGGCGGGACCTCTGAGATTGCTTTGGCAAGAGCGTTTTTGGATATTGCTTCAGTTGTGTTGAATTCCTGTACAAAAAACCTTGTTGTTGTCATTGTAGTCTATTTGCATGAGCAGACCAGGCCAGCTCCCAATCTGCCACAGCCCCCCAATCTGCGTCACCGCTACGCTGTGGCACACCATGGCATGACCGAGTAAAGTCTTTATGAGATGATATCGCTTTTATACTTGAAAAAGTTAGATTGGAAGACTATATTTTAATTTGTTTTTTTGTTCGTTTTCAATCAGTTCAAAATCACAAGAAATTTGGAATTATTACATGAAGCAATCACACACGCGCACACACACGCACACACGCACACACACACACACACACACACACACACACACACACACACACACACACACACAGGGTCAGATTTTCTTTAGCTTGTGTGTGTGACAGAGAATAAAAGCCACTAATCCTTCACCCTCCCTCCTGGCCGTCTTCTCTCCGGCTCGGTCTCTCTTCCTTTGAGGTTCTCTTCATCACCTTCTAAACTCAGCATACTTACAAGTCACTCCCAGGATCTCCTGGAGCAGCCGTGGCCTCATCTCGGGTCAGTCCTCACTGTGGACGAGCCAGTGGTCACAACATGACATATTTAATGTGGCATGATTTAAAAACAGGAGTATATTTTGAATAACAAAAATATATACAGTATATTTGAAAATGATCACAATGAAAATAATAGATATATGCCTCAATTGATTTTAGGTTGAATATATAGAAATTGGTTAATTTGGCTATTGCCTTTGAGATAAAGAGAACATCATTTCCCCGGTCGCTCTCTATAGAGTACTGCAGCAATAAAATTGCGCATCAATATTTTCTAATAAAATATTGTGACAACCCTAGGTGCACTCTGTCTGCTTTCTCTGTGTCTGTCTCTGTGTCTAACTGCGAGTCTGTCTCTGAGTCTGTCTCTGTGTCTATCTCTGAGTCTCTCTCTGAGTCTCTCTCTGAGTCTGTCTCTGTTTGTTGTCTCTGAGTCTCTCTCTGAGTCTCTCTCTGAGTCTGTCTCTGTTTGTTGTCTCTGAGTCTGTCTCTGTTTGTTGTCTCTGAGTCTGTCTCTGAGTGTGTCTCTGTCTGCTGTCTGTGAGTGAGTCTTGGTCTGCAGTGTGTCTGTCTCTGTCTGCTGTCTGTGAGTGAGTCTTGGTCTGCAGTGTGTCTGTCTCTGTCTGCTGTCTGTGAGTGGGTCTTGGTCTGCAGTGTGTCTGTCTCTGTCTGCTGTCTGTGAGTGGGTCTTGGTCTGCAGTGTGTCTGTCTCTGTCTGCTGTCTGTGAGTGGGTCTTGGTCTGCAGTGTGTCTGTCTCTGTCTGTGAGTGGGTCTTGGTCTGCAGTGTGTCTGTCTCTGTCTGCTGTCTGTGAGTGGGTCTTGGTCTGCAGTGTCTGCCTCTGCTCCGCCTGGTGCTGGTCCAGTCCCGTGAAGGGTAGCGCTCCACAAGAGACGGGATGAATCGCTCCTTTGTGTCCTCAGGCCATAATGTTTTATTCACCCCCCGCCAACCCCACCTCCACCCCCAACCCCACCTCCACCCCCAACCCCTTGTGTCCCCACCACCACCTTCCTGTCATCTTCAAAAACATTCTCACACATCAAACCAAAAGAGCCCTGACTTTCATATTTGATACTCGGAACTCGACTTATGAATACGGCAACAACAACAGGAAGAGACCGCCAACCCAACACCCACCTCTGGCTGGTCTCCCCTGTATTGATTTCACATGCATTCCAGGTAGTTGGACGCACATTAATCAAAACAACATTCTTCTGCTCTTCAATAATGACACACACACACACACACACACAATCTCAGTTTCCTTCCGTCAACCCACATACAAACATGCACACTCGTGCCCTCACACACACACACACACACACACACACACACACACACACGTGCACACCTGTAAAACACATGCTGAAACACAAACACACAGTGTAACACGCACACACACACACACACACACACACACACGGACACCACCATGCACAATTCCTGGAACAGACCAAGTCGTTGCGTTTGAACGTAGCAGTGCAACACACACGATGGAAGTAAGAAATGTTGGTACTCAGTCAATGACAACATTTGGTCCCCCCCCCCCAACCACCTACAGCCCCCAGCCCGGCCTCCTCTTTCCCCGTGGAGGGAAACTGGCCTTTGGGTGTCGCGGCGTGCCAACCTGCGTAAGCACCATGCGTTCACACCCTGCTCCAGTGGGCCTGGACGGCCGTGGCGCTTCAGGAGAGCATGCAGGAGATGCTGCCAGGCCATGGAAAATCCCCCCGGTCCTTCTCTGTGGAAAACCCAGAGCTTTGACGGACACGAGGCTTCAGCCCCAGCGGGACGTCATGCGGACTGTGGCTTGGCCGGCGGGCTGTCTATCTGCACTCCTCCATAGATCACCATCACATACCCACAATATACACTCAATATACCCTCACATATACCCGCACTACATACCCTCACTACATACCCTCACAATATACACTCGCAACATACCCTTACATATACCCTCACATATACCCTCACTAAAACCCTCACAATATACCCTCACATATACCCGCACTACATACCCTCACTACATACCCTCACAATATACACTCGCAACATACCCTCACATATACCCTCACATATACCCTCACTAAAACCCTCACAATATACACTCTCAATATACCCTCACAATATACACTCTCAATATACCCTCACATATACCCTCACATATACCCGCACATATACTCTCACTACATACCCTCACAATATACACTCTCAATATACCCTCACAATATACACTCTCAATATACCCTCACATATACTCTCACTACATACCCTCACAATATACACTCTCAATATACCCTCACATATACCCTCACTCAAACCCTCACAATATACACTCTCAATATACCCTCACATATACCCTCACTATATACCCTCACATATACCCTCATCACATACCCACAATATACACTCTCAATATACCCTCACATATACCCTCACATATACCCTCACAATATACACTCACAATATACCCTCACAATATACCCTCACAATATACACTCACAATATACTCACAATATACCCGCAGAAATACCCTCACATACCCTCACAATATACACTCACGCCCTCCCTTGTGCTTTCATTCACTCCTCTTGATGCTTCCTACATCCAAGCTGTGAACGTACACAGCACATACTGGAATAATAGTATTAATCATCATGATAATTGTCTGTGGGGGAGTGAGGGAGGAGCATTGTGGAGGGAGACCGGAGATGGAGGGAGGGGGGAAGGAAGGGAGGACATGCTTGGTGGGAGAGGGATAGAGGACAGAGATGGAGTGAAGACTGAGGTGAAGGGAGGACAGAGGTAGAGGGAGGACAGAGGTAGAGGGAGGACAGAGGTAGAGGGAGGAGAGAGGTGGGGGGGGGAGAGGTAGAGGGAGGAGAGAGGTGGTGGGAGGAGAGAGGTAGAGGGAGGAGAGAGGGAGGGAGACAGAGGTAGGGGGAGAGAGGGAGGGAGACAGGTGGGGGGAGAGAGGGAGGGAGACAGAGGTGGGGGGAGAGAGGGAGGGAGACAGAGGCGGGGGGAGAGAGGGAGTGAGACAGAGGCGGGAGGAGAGAGGGAGGGAGACAGAGGTAGGGGGAGAGAGGGAGGGAGACAGAGGTGGGGGGAGAGAGGGAGAGAGACAGAGGTGAGGCAGTGAGTGGTAATATCTGGCGGCTCTTGGTGTGCTGTATAACAGCAGCTTGCTGTGTGCTGCTCTGTCTGTATATATTACAACAGAAGATATTGATGCTGTCAGCCAGCACACTGAGTCTCGTTATGCCCCCCCCCCCCCCCCGCTATGTCATCACACTCACAAGTGATACGGACACATGTACACCCCCCCCCCCCCCCCCCCCCCCCCCCACACACACACACACACACACTGCAGCATCATGCTGCCATATTCAAACCGCATATACACATGGGATGCACATGACCATGGAGACACACACGCATGATGTGTGTGTTGCCACACATGTGACGTGTACTTGTATAACAAGTCTGTGTTGATTTAGATCTGGGAGCGTAGCTTTCACGTTTTCTTTGTGTGAATCACTCCGGGCCGTTGATCTCTGGTGGTGTTTACGAGAGCCGTCCAGCGCTGGATGGCGTCAGCGGGGATTGTCGTGCGACAGTGTTGTGCTAAGTTGGCCCGGGCCCTGTCTGGCTGCCTGCTCCGATTTAGTCTGGCTGGGGAAAAAAAAGAATCAGGAATCTCTCGTTCAATACGGCTCGCACTATGCTGTACAATGTTCTGTTCAGCCGTTCACTTAGAACCTGAACCCCTCAACTTCAAACAACGCAAAATATAAGATTGCAAAATGAGTGTTGTTACAATATTTACAGAATGGCAATACACATCATGAAGGCACTCAGAAATCATTTGCCGGCGCTTCCCATTCCTACCAGGGACGGCACTGGGGGAGGAGGAAACATGGAGGATCTTGATGGCGTCGTTGCCTCCACCCTTCTATCCTTAGCTGCCATCACTTCTCACTTTCTTCTTTTCCTTCCTCTACACACAGCCGCTCCCCTGCGCCTCTGTCTCCTTCCTCTTCATGTGACTCTTATTGTAAACGAGCCTTGGCCAGACTCCACAGCTTGGCCGGTGTTTGTGTTGTAGATTGTGTTGCTTTCCTCGATGACGGGGCAGGGCAGTGAGAGTGGGGGAGAAAGAGACATGGATCCTTGGCAGGGAGGTTGCTTGCAACTCTCTAGGTGCTTCCCAGGGGTTTGACTGCTCTCTCCCTCTCTCAGGCCCCTTGGCCCAACCAGCTGCTCCAGACTGAGGCTGTGACTGGAGCAGAGGGGCTCCTGTGTCTGGGGGGTCTGGGGCTTCGGAGCCTGACATGACTTCCAGAATGCAGGGACTCCTGGTTTGATTATGGGATGTGCGAGGGTCTGCAGCAATGGTATCAAAGCCTTGAGACCGTAGTCACCACACTCATGTAGTCTTATGTGAAATATGCTGGCCAGACTGGTAGTTTTCATCGTGGTCTTATTTGGATGGATGAAGGGAGAGAGCTTAGCAGCCACTGTTGCTTTATAAGCTACTCCTGTAGGACCTCATTATGTGGTCGTTCCAAAAGTCCACTGGCAGTAGCTGGTCCAAACAGCTAATCTGATGTCCGCCCTGCTCTGTTCCACTCTTATTTCCTTGTTTCAATGAAACATGTTTTTCTGAAGGATTAGACACATTCTAATTAAATGTTTAAAACCTATGATTGACTTGTATCTCTGTTAAAACCACCATGATGCATTTAAGTCATTTGTGTTGGTTGAGTTGATCACGTCAAAAACTTGCTAATGCGCTACTTGTCAATTGCTATTGAGCGATTTTGAGATGTATGTAGGGTTAATGGTCAAAACTTGCCAATGTCAACCAATGTTTCATTGGTTGGTTATTTCATCTCCCATGTTGTTAGTAGGGCTACACCATTGTGTCAAAGATGAACGCCAATGGAAATGGTCCATATTTGACACATTGGTGGTGGGAAAGATCACAGTTAGAACACATGATATGAGGATTACCTAGTGTCTGAGATCCTCACCAAAAGCAGTCATGGCCGCTGCATGGGGAATGTTTAGGGCTGCAATTACTGATTCTTTGTTCTAGTAGATTAGCATTAGAAACAGCGGAACCACTGCACCGCCAGCGTCATGTTGCCGGCATTGCCCGTGTTGTGCTGCAGTGACCGCATGATGCCACTAGATGGTACGTTGAACTGCACTGCAGGAGGCTGGACTCTCGGCGGCTTTTGACAAATAAAAACTCAAGATGATCTAGCTCTACAATTTTGTTATAGTGTATGTATGCATTTTGTGTTTTATTGGACTTCTGCATGCATGCATTATATTTCCATTTTAACCATTCAGTCGATGCCATTATCGAAAGCGACTGAAAATAAGTATTCTACATTTGTCAACACAACGTGAAACAACAATACAATAATCAAGAATGCCTGCTTGAATAGCAGCCTAAGGGGTTTGCATCATTCGCATATGTAGGTTAAAGTATATATACTGTAGTAAGTAAAACAACTTGACATTAGTCTCATAAGCTGTAGTATTTGATAGGGTTATTTGACAAGTAGAAATAAAACACAGAAACTATGTGAACGTCACTACACATGAATGACATATTTATCTATATTCGCCGGCGAAAGCTAAGGACAGAAAAATCATACGCCATGCCACCATTGTTATACAACCATTAGTGGCATTAGTGATACCTTAACCACTGGTATATCAACATGACCTATTATTAATCAATGAGAGCCCAGTGGTTGTCATACAACCACTGGGCTCTCATTGATAAATAATAGGTCATGTTGATATACCAGTGGTTTAGGTATCATCAGCTTTCACTGCTTTGCCTGAGAAAGGTAGACAGCTACTAATGATGGAAACGTGCCTAGAAAACATATCCATTTACCATTAGCAGGTAGCACTGATAACATCGATACAGGTCTTTGTAGACACTCTAGGCACAACAACTTAAAAGATCTAATCAAATTACGAGCCCAGCTTCACAGGCAAGTCGTAACTAATGAGAGACAACGTCACAATGTTGTGATGTCACTTAATGTAGCACTTAAAACCATTAACAAATGAATGCAGATAAACCAATAAAAGAAGCAAAAAAAAATATATATATATATATATATATATATATATATATATATATATATATATATATATATAATGCTACTTATTCATTATAGCTGTTAGCGACCAAAAAGTGTAGCACAGCAACTGGCTTTTCTGTTATTGACCAAAACAATATAAACAGCTATGGCTCAGTTTGTAGTATAGTGAGGTTATAGATGTCCTTATTTGACCGTCAAATTTCGTAGAAAGACGAAACAAGAACCATGAATAACTAATAGTCATATAGTATTCATTTCAAATAATAGGCCATCTGTGTAAACCGGGTTGATCCAGGCCAGAGTAGTACAATGAAAAAAAAAACCCACAAAGATGCCAGAGACAAGCACATTTGCATCGGTATCTGAGCTATTTCAACAATGTATACAAAACTGCCAAGTTAAGTGTTTGGGGAGAATATCACGGCAGACAAACAACTTTTCCCTACAAATTGCGTTTTTGCTTTAAACATGCATGGGCTACCAAACCCCACAAGTGTGGAATCAAAACCGGGATGTTGATACCAATACAAATGGAATGCCATTCCTTATTTATGAAAATGTGTAAACAGGCCACCTAGAGAACGGCTGCTGGACATTGTTGTCATGAAACTGACCAAACCTTTTAGTGTCAAAATGTCACAACAAAATGTCCCAACCGTCACGCCAATCAATCGCTCTGGCGACCAACTTTTTGGCCCACAAAACCGCCTTGGTTGGAACAATGACTAAATAGTGCAGGGGAGTGCCCACTGGCACTGAACCAACAATGCTTTTCAACCATTCTCATGAAGTATAGAAACACCACACACTCAATTTACCAGGCAACAGCAAATACAAAGATCTCCCTACTAACAGTAGCAATTGATGGCTACTGAACAGAAACTGCCAGGAAGCATTCCCTACTATAATAAAACAGAAGTGGGCGTTGACATTATGGACCAGATGACGTTAAGAACTATACATTGAAAGATTGAACTCTCAGATGGCCTGTTGCTGTATTATACAACTTGCTTCCCTGTGCTGGTATCGCACAGGCACCACACACAGGCAAAACAATCCCTAGGAATAAATCCATTTTACTGCTGATAAGGGAGCGAATCATGGATCAAAAGCGAACCAGGACAGTGGAAAAGGAAGTGGCGTCACCCAAACAGCCTGCGCTCTGCCCAGTAACCACGGCCTGTGCCAGCACCCAGAAGACGCCAGTGTCAGGGTGCCAGATGTGCCTGGAACAAAACAGTTGACAACTGCCAGGGGTGTAAGCGACGAGTCCGTGGTAAATGCCCAATAAAAACAATGAATTAACTACTGTCGTCGCTGTTGCCAGTAGTAATAAGTGTTGCAAATTCTGTAAAATCAGGTATGTTCTTGGGAAGCCATGAAATATCTAACGACTCTGCCAAAGCCCTTTTCCCTGCAGTTTTTTTTTTACTTTATTATATTTTAATCCTTTTTCTTATGTTAATCATTTTTTTTAATTGCGTATAGGCCTGGTCTTGGCCAATTGGCCTAGTCCAAATCATTTGTTTTGCTTATATGTATATGTACAGAAACATAGACCTATGTGTGATCCATTTTTGCTTACCAATAAACCCAAAAGTATGCAAGCATTTTTATGACAATAATAATGTTTAACATTGCTTTATTAGTAGCAAACGAGGTGAGATATTCAGGTGTTACGGTAATTGCGGGTGGCAATTTTGTAATATCAGATGTCAATTCCATTACTGACATATGTTTGTGTTTATATAAACATGTAGTATACCAGTAGGCGGACCAATGGAGAGGTTTATTGTGCTTACACTGTGAGATTAATGTACATCACTGGGAGTAAGAACTGTAACACTGTTATATGGCCGGCAGACCTGGCGACAGAGCTGTGGCGGCCCCCACTCTCTGGAACTCTATCACCGCTGAGATCTGCAACGCCACTTCCATCAGCACTTTCAGAAGCACCTAAAACATACCTATTTCACAAGGCCTGCACTCCCAACTCTCTCACCTGACTATCACCTTGTTTGTCCCCTTACCCTTCATGTTTGTCCCCGTCCTTGGGTCCTTTGAAAGGTGCTATATAAATATCAGTTATTGTTATTATTATTAATACCATTTGTTATTTTGGTGCAGTTACTTCAATTTAGTAATAACGTAATCTGCTGTAGATTTCATTATTAGTTTTATTGACCTGCGCCTTTGTAACGCCTGCTGAATAAAGACCGGTGTGGCCTTGCAGCTAGGGTTAGGGTTGGGGGTTCGTGTTCACATCATATTAAGTTGCAAAGTTGCTTGTAAACTTCTGATATCATTTCTAAATTGTAAGAACACAGTTTAAAACAGAGTTTTACAAAATCTTTTTATATTTACCAGTGGTCCAAATTACCCCCTGATGGCAGTTCTAGTGTTGATTAATCATTTAGTCTAAAAATCTTCTGTCTTAATCTTCTGTCTTAATCTTCTGCCTTAATCTATTGTCTTAATTGGGCATGCTTTCTCTGACAGCCAGTGACAACCTGTGAAAGTGAAAAAGTGAAAAACTAAACTATTCCTTTTATAATGAGCCACAAACCAACAATTTGCAACACATTTTTGTAATTTGTACTAGAAAAATTACGTCAAAATTCATAAATTAGACTTGATACATTATCTGGCATTTGAATAAATTGACGAATCATTGCAGCCCTAGTTATGTTCACATATTTTTTCCAAAATTTTTGCAGATGAGTGGGTAAGAAAGCCAGATTTAACTTTGAAATCATCACTTGGCAAGTTAGACATGTATATTTTTTGCAAGACTTTGATGCTCTTTGGGTGGTTTTTGAAGTCCAGGGCAATGGCCAAGCTGCCCACTGTGTGTCAGAGATCAATCACACAACAGTCAAGAGAAATTCCTTCCTGGGTGCCCTGAGTTTAGGCAATCACTGTTTCTTGTTAGTTGACTTAGCCAATTGCCAGCAGCCGTAAATCTTGCCGGGCAGAGTTGTTATCGTGTTTTGAGTCTATGATGTAGCAGAGATAGGGAGTCGAGTTTGCAACTTGACCTCGAGACGCACTTAAGTTGCACACACAGTGACTTGAGACTTGACTTGAGACCTGCCCTCAAATTATTTGAGACTTGCATCATACTCAAGATTTGGGACTTGAATGTCATTCCTTGTGTTACCTTATGCCACTGTTTTGCACAGCCTATGATGACGAACATCAGCCATAAGCTGTGTATCATAAACTTTGATTATATGTTGGCTTGGATCGATGTTTGGTGTGTATTATCCATACAGTCTATGGTATCATTTGTTTGAGAGCTCCTATCCTTAGTGTGCAAGTGAGAGTGTGTTGGCCTGACTCCCTTTAAATGGTAACCACACATATTCCTTCTCCTGTGTTGATGCTCATTTTCACAGTCCCCTAATATGGGGAACACATCATACACCAAACACATACACTATTTAAAATAAAACATTACTTTAGTTAACATTTAACAAATGATACAATAGTACATGTTTTATATTGCATACAATTCAGGCATGTTGTTTTGTATCCACACAGTATTCATTTTGAACAGAGTTTGGAAAGGGGCTGAAGCCTGATATTCTGAGTGCTAGTGAAGGATTACAACAGATGGTATCTGATGGGTCACTACAGGCTCAATGTGTGCAGTCAGAATCAATGTCAGTCATGAAGACATGGGATCAGAGCCCCCCTATCACAACCATAGGACACTTGACCTGGACTTATGTGCATCTCTTTGATGTAGACTAGGCTCCTTCTGTTCTGCACTTAGATTAACTGCAATTAAAGTAATGGACATTAATATCTAAAACACAAAATTACCTTAAATTATCAGAGAGGGATATGTCTATGTCTACCCACCAAAATTCTTAAAAATGTTGAAAAGACTCATTACTGTGTTTGGTAGTAAATACTCGTCGATTTAATGCTAACCTTTTTTTTCTCTGAGAAAAGCACTGCTATATAAATAGCAAAAGCATACCACATACTACAGAGGATAAGTGCAGTTTCCAAAACATAAAATCATTCATTTAATACATTTCTACAAAGGTTCTTCACCTCAGTCAGTAACTGCGGTCCTGACCAGTGGGTCTCCATGTGAACACCTGTCTCAGTTGGAGCTGGAATAACAACCATGGCCGTCGGGACCGGCCTGGGCTCCGGCTGAAGGCTGGAGCCCAGCTGTGCACACGGCCCCTCTGGTTGCCACCCAGCTGCATCACACTGAAGTCAGTCTGCACAGTGAAGACCATCCACCCCTTCTACGTCCTCATGTCTTCTGTCTGTGGACTGAGGTCCAGCACACTGTCTCTCTGTCAGCGGCCTGACAGGCACTCGGTTGGCTGGTGGGGCAGGGCGGTGGTTACATACGTTACATGTACATACAATAGAGAGGACTGGAATAATGCATGGCACACTTTTCAGCCTCATATGAAATAGGATTTTGTAATAAAAACATTATATACAAGGAATAACTAAGGCTAAAACACTTTGCCATTGTTATAAAACATTTAGAACATTGACTTACTGTACTATAAACTGCATCAATTGACACTTCATTCCAGGGTTTATTTTTCCAATATGTTTTATATTGTACTTGAATGTTATTTACAAATGGTTACTCGTGTTGGTGGCAGGCTTCCTGTGACTGCTCCATTTCACTGACCCTCTAATCATCAGGATGCAACAATCTGTAAAAGTTCCATTTAGAAATTGAATAAATCACTGAGATGTATTTTAACAATATGCACGACAGTAGTTATTATTAATTGTGAGAGACGTTTTGCAGGATGCTGCTATGATACATAATGCCAAATGTGCAATCAAATTCCGAGCGTCACTTCATGACAACGACTGAATAGAGAGCTGGTCCCGCGCCTCAGAGAGACAGCCTGGCAGCACCAGTGGTGCCTCCACGCCCAGTGAGCTTCTGCTGCTGCTGCTGTTTGATCCAGTATGCCCAGCTTTCATAACGCAAAGTCCCAAACCTAAAAAAAAGAAAAGAAAGAAACCTTTTGGTGCACAGCTATCGCTGAGGCTAGCAAGTTTATTCGCAAAGAAAAAAAAAGGAATGTCCAATGAATTGCTGCTGGACTGCTGTGGTACTGTATGTTGAAACCTAGATGATCAGATACATGTCGCTCCCCGCTGCCAGAACAGACCGACTCAGCCAGGTGAACGGTGACTCGCGGGTCCTTCCCTCTGGGACGAGGGAGCTCCCTGCAGCTGTACAGAGCTCCCTGCAGCTGTACGGAGCTCATGCCCCAAGACTGTGAAGCCAAAGTGCATTCTGGAGCCGCCAGGCTGCTGGCCCGGCGGAAATGTGTGTCGTCTTACTAAGTAACTGATTGCTCACTAGAGGAGCATTGCAAACATTTAATATGCAGTGATTCTGAGACAGACCCCCCCTGTTGTTGTCAAATGGGTTAGAAACTACTGTGATGCATGTGGTTGATGCTACAGTGATTTGAAGACACTGCTATTAAACCATTGTAACTCCTGCATCAATGTCTCTGTGTGACTTAGCACTGTCTACAGAAATCAAGTTTGTGGCACTACTACACCAGACAGTACATGTTGTACATCACCAATAAACATATCTTAACATATCTTAACAATGTTAAAGTGTTTTAGCCTGTAGTATTAATTTAAGCATTTGATGGCAATCTTACTACAACATACTATAGCATACATACATACTACATACATACTACAACATACTATTACATACATATTACATACTACTTTTTCTGACCATTTTTAGCCACTTGGATTGTAATGTGTTCAATTATTACATAGTTATAGGCATTTTCTAGAGGACTAATTGACTTGTGGTTTCTGTACCATCTGGTGAACCGCCAGGGAAGTTGTCAGGAACATCCCTTTTGTCCATCACTTTAATATTGAAGATCAAACCATGCTATTTGGTCACTTTTGTATTGTTAAACCGGCTACAGTTTGTAGTCGGTTAGGGAAATTTAGCCTGATATGATATTACACATATCAGGCTAAACTGTTCATTGTATTCACAGAATCTGAAGTTTCAGTTTGTTTTTAGTTTGTGACACACATCACAGCAGCAGGATGGAGGAGGGTGGTTGTGTGGTGTAAAAACTATAGTGCTGGCACGGCCAGCATGTTGAAAGTGTTGGCGTGTGAAGAAAAGATGGCTTCTCAAATGGACTGTGGGTGCAGCCTGTGACTCTGCCCACTGGCTATATTTAGATTTTGTATTGATGCTGTATACTTTGTGTATGTATATACGTGTGTGTGTGTGTGTGTGTGTGTGTGTATGTATATACATATGTGTGTGTGTGTGTGGATATTAGTTTTTATTTAAGACCCATACAGTTTTTTTTTAGAACTTTCCACAAAAAAAACACACACCTATACCCCACAGATTCCTCTTATGATCTTATTATTCTGTATGTGCTGCCTGCATGTAGCGTCTGCTATAAGTGTGACATCAATGACATGGTTTGTATTGTTAGTAAGAGGTTGTGATGTATTAGGCCTACCTACCTGTACATGTATTAGGTCTACCTATTAAAACAACGCAGCCCAGATTCATGATTGCAGTTAGTGCATTATGCAACTGGTACATCTGTCCTCATTGACCTGTGTGTGTGTGTGTGCGTGTGCGTGTGCGTGCGTGCGTGAGGCGTACATACTGTACTCTATGGCAGCCAGTTATGCATTAGACATGGCCAGAGACTAAATAATAGATGACATCTTGAACGAGCGAGAGAGGGAGTGAGGCGGAGAGAGAGGGTGATTTTGTATAACTTGAAGCCAGAGAGTATAAAGCATAGCCCTCTACGCTCTTCTGTGGTATTTAAGTTGAGCACAAATTATACATATTTATGTTAGATAGAACCGCTCTGTGTTACTTTTGTAATAAGTTAACCTGGATCAAAATCCCCCCCCCCCCAGGCTCAGGACCAGACCTTTGTGTTCCCGGACATCTTTGTGGAGAAGAGCTCGGAGGTGGGGGAGGGCTCCATGGAGGAGATGCAGAAGCAGTTCATGGAGGACGAGAAGCAGAGGCAGCGGGGAGACCCCCGGAGGGCAGGGGTCACCGAGTGGTTCGGCCTCTAGCAGCCAGCCCCAGAGAGGCTGGATGTGTGTGTGTACTGGAGGCTCCTGCGGACCATTGTGATATCATTGTGATATATCGGTTGTATGTGTGTGTATGTGGGCATGCATGTGTGGGTTCAGTGATGGTTCAGATGCAATTAGTTCATTTTGTTTGCGAGAGGCTCAAATGAAAAGATGGGTGTGTTTGTGAGGCTGAAGTCCAGTAGCGTGGGCCAGGACCGCAGAGAGGCCCGGGTCCATCTGTTTCAGAACCTCTCTCACCTCAGATGACTTGCCTCCCTCTCTCCTCCCCTCCGCTGACTCTGTCCTTCATTTTCTCTCTCCTCTAGCTTACTTCATCCTCAGGTCTTTTCTTTCTGGACCTCCTCCTCGCATGTCGTGTTTCCCCATCTTTTTCTCTTTAACCCCCCCCCCACACACTCTCCCTCTTCATGTTGTTCTACCACCAAGAAATGCTACAGGGCTGTGTCCTTAACAGCCCCTTCACCTCTTCCCACAACTGTGAAAGGCTTAGCAGCTTGGTGTGTGTGTGTGTGTTAGTGTGTCGAAGCTGTGAAGAGGTGATGTGAAGTACTGTTAGCATGAGAACTTCTAAATAAACACTCTCTTCCAAAACCTTTGCCCTGTTTACTTTAGCCTTTTATTCCCCCCCCCCATAAGCTTCCCAGCTCCAGCTAGGAGGACCGCATGCTTGTATCGCTTGACCAGTGGTTGACTTACAGTAACCGGGGGCCCGTGTGAGGGGGGCTGTGTGTGGGGGGGGGGGGGCTACAGTAAGTGTTCCCCCGCCGTGGGCCAGCACCGGTCTGGCCGCGCGGCCGTCGCCAGCCAACCTCTCTATCACCAGGGAGAATGTCAATATTGATCCTGTTGGCCCACGGTCTGGGCAGCGGGGCTCAGCTCCTGCGTGGCTGTGTTAACGGCGTGATTTACAACAGAGGCTGCCGCTGGTGCAGCGCCGCGCGCCGCTCTGCTGAACGCTCACCTTCTGTGTGCCCCGTGTGCTCCCAGCGTGACTCCGGTGTTCAGGGTCGGGAACGCCGCGTGCGTCATGACCATCGCTCCGCGCCATTGTTGGGAAATCCAGCAATGGGGTTTGTTGACCAAGCAGTAATCTGTTCCTCTCTTCCTCCCCCGTCGTGGTCTTCCTCACGCGCCCCCATACCCCCATAAAACAGACCCCCCGGTCAAGCGGCGTTCTGGGCCCCGTCTCGCTGTTCTCGGTGGTCTTCATGCCGTGTGGCTGATGACGTGGTGGGGCTTACCTTCTCCATTTCACAAGCCAGACACGCACACGCTCTCATGCACATGCACACATGTACAGGGGGGAGAGCGGGGAGGAGAAGGGGGAGGGAGGGGCAGGAAGAGGGAGACGTGGAAGAGAGAGGGAGAGAGAGAGGCAGGCTACACTGTGAACTTCCTACTAATCAGAATTGGGGGTAAAAAGGGGCGGGGCAGGGGTTCGTATCAGCCAGGTCACAGGAAGCATGTGTGGGACAGAGCGGGTGAAATCAGATGACATCATTGAGAAAATGCTGAGCTGGATTTGAGGCGCTAGAGGAGAGTACTCTGGTGAGATGTTGAGTCCCCGGTCATGTTCCCTTCTCAATACACTCGCCTAATGGAAGGGAGGTTGAATATTTTAAACAGCCCGATCACTCTTGTCATCTCTCTCTCTCTCTCTCTCTCTCTCTCTCTCTCTCTCTCTCTCTCTCTCTCTCTCTCTCTCTCTCTCTATTTATATACTGTATATGTATCTCCTTCCCCTCCCTCTCTACTCCTCCCTCTCGCTTTCCTCCTTTCACTCCCTCTTCCCTCTTCCTCCCTCGCTCCTTCCTCACTCTCTCCTCCTCCCTCTCCCTCCTCTTATCCGTTCATCCTCCCCTGCATTAGTAAAGTGCAAACGTGACCCTGTTACTGCTACTGCAGTGTGCGTTGACACGGGGATGACATCATGCGGTGTATCGCAGTGTGGATGGGCGTGGGGCCGTGCTGTCCTCTGAATGACTGACTTCCTGCCGCAGTCTCTCCCAGTCTACCCCCGCCTGCAAAAGTAACCCCTGTACCTCTCACTCTTATGACACAACCTTGTTGTTCTGGGTTGTGAGAGTTTAACTGCAGGTTCCTGTCAAGTTGCTCAGTGTCTCCAGTCCAGTGAGCTCACAGAGGAGCCTGAGGAAGGTCTACTCTCCCCAACTTGTTTCTGCCTTGTGTGTCTGTGCAGCTGACTCGTTATTGCATGTTTATTTATTAGTTTTGTATTTATTAATCCTGGATTATGTTCATAGTAGCAATAGTGTATGCTGTCATGGAAGCCAGGATTAACATATTCCCCTTGGGAAACATAATCATTTTATAATCATGTTGTTATTGGCTCACCACAAGTCTCACGACTAACATACGACCCTGTGCCGTGTTCATGCATTCATGGTATTTAATTGCTTCGTGGAGCATCTTATCATCTGGAAGTCCGTTTCTTGGTCTCCCTGCTGTGCTTCCTCTCTGTGATCCAAGCAGGGAGGCTGCTGGAACCTTCTCTGAATACTTGACATTATTCTAATTCTTGTGAAAGCAGCTAATGCCCAGAAGCTACATCAGATACAGATACCAGGCTTGGCAGATGAGTTCAAAGATTGTCCCACGACTAAGGACGGAAAACCCAGCCGTTTGGCAAGGCAGCGAGGCTTAACAACCCAAATTACTTTACCATAACTTCTGAGTGTGTGGAAATGTGGAAACAAAATTATTTATTCAGGGAGTTTCTTGGATCAATAGCCCCTCTCTCAGCGCAGACACAGATTTTCTCCTGATGAGATTTTCCACAATTTCGAATTCTGTCCGTAGTTCCAACCTTTTTTATTATAATTCTTTTATGGTTTGTATTGGCTTGCATTGTAAAAGAAGAAAATAAAAAAACATTAATACTGTTGCACACATTGTCATTTATTTAAGTTTAAACAAAACATGATGATGTATGACATTCCACATAGAGGTCAAACAGAAAGAGGTATAACCCCTGGATGGTGATGGTTAGCTGGTTAGGGTTGCTGGTTCAACTCTCAGCACCCTCTGGCTAGGGTGATAGCATGTGTATGTGTCCACTCTGCTGGAGGCATTCACTTCTATATGTTCTTATGGGGCTACCTCCCACACATCTGTAATATTACACCCGCAGTTACACAATCCTCCCCAACCACCCCTCCCACATGCACACTGATGCATGTTCTTCAAGACTCATCTCTCTCTCTCTCACACACACACACACACACACACACACACACACACACAAACTGTTCTTGAAGACACTTTAGCAAGGTCCGTGCTACAGCTGGATTTCTGGTGAGCCATCATCAAGTGCAAGAACCGGTCACACACCGCTCGCTCCCGCGTGCAGAGAACAAACAATCACCTGTTGGGAACAATGACTGCAGTCTGCCATTGACGGTGAACCCAGTCTCACTGTGGGGGAGAGCACAACAGACATCAGTTGGTCATCGAGGTCACCACCTATAGCTGAGTCCCCGTGGTTTAAGCTGCCCTGCCCCTCAGACGCCTTGCCACACCCCCTACACACCAGGTGTCCCTCCTGCCCTACTGTAGGCCGGCTATCAACCAGACGTCCAGAAGAACCTCTCACGAGTGGCCTGCTCCACCACCTGTTTGATGGTCTGCTCCTCCCACACCTGCTAGCTGCTTCTTCCCTCCTGAAGCAGCCACTGCTCTGTGGCATCGAGCAGCTGGTGAGTGCAGGCGAACGGCCTTCTGCCGTCTTCCAGCCACAAACCCTGGAATCTCCTGCCGCCTCCCTGCTATGTGGGCCCCAGGCAATTCAGGAGACCGCGCTTCAGGTCCTCATAGGATGTGCGGGTGGCTGCTGGCTAGTGTGCTGTAGTCAGGGACTCATCCAAAGTAATGGAAGTAGACGTACCCTCCTCCGTTGGATCTGAGGCCACCCTGACAACTCTGCTGTCCCCCCATCTTCAGGAGAGCGAGATACACAGGATCAGGAAATGCTTATGTCAGGTGTGCCAGTCTAGCTTGGCAGTGCCGTGGTGCAGCACTTGAGAGGGTCTTGGAGGACTGCCCCCCCTTCCCCTGGGCAGCCAGATCCAGCATGGCCTGATACGATCAGTTTCACATTAAGTTCAGTGGTGGGGAGAGAACAACAGACATGAGGAGATATGATCAGCAAGTTCAGTGGTGGGGAAAGAACAACAGACAGGAGGAGATACAATCAGCAAGTTCAGTGGTGGGGAAAGAACAACAGACATGAGGAGATACAGTCAGTCATTAAGCGCAATGATGGGGAGAGAACAACAGACATGAGGAGATACAGTCAGTTTCTCATTAAGCACAATGATGGGGAGAGAACAACAGACATGAGGAGATACAGTCAGTTACTCATTAAGTGCAATGATGAGGATAGAACAACATACACGAGGAGATACAGTCAGTTACTCATTAAGTGCATTTATGGGTATAGAACAACATACATGAGGAGATACAGTCAGTTACACATTAAGTGCAATGATGGGGATAGAACAACAGACGTGAGGAGATACAGTCAGTTTCTCATTAAGCACAATGATGGGGAGAGAACAACAGACTTGAGGAGATACAGTCAGTTACTCACTAAGTGCAATGATGGGGAGAGAATAACAGACAT
The DNA here is from genome assembly GCA_036785325.1 of Urophycis tenuis. Classification (NCBI taxonomy): domain Eukaryota; kingdom Metazoa; phylum Chordata; class Actinopteri; order Gadiformes; family Phycidae; genus Urophycis; species Urophycis tenuis. The sequence goes on from JAXIVH010000013.1 coordinate 1,261,191, forward strand.
GAGGAGATACAGTCAGTTACTCATTAAGCGCACCGTCTCCAGCTGCGTCTGTCCCGTGAGCTGCCCCACATTTGCGTCGGACGCCTTACCGCGGCCCCTCAACCCACAGACAGACACACACACACACACACACACACACACACACACACACACACACACACACACACACACACACAGACACACACACACACACAGACACACACACACACACACACACACACACACAGACACACACACACAC
>JAXIVH010000013.1:1276199-1291199 GCA_036785325.1 Urophycis tenuis
ATCAGATCAGATCACTCCCAATAAATAAATAAATCCAAATGGAAATCATTACCATCACAGAGATTAGAAAAGATGCACAGTTTTAGGGAGACTTTGGGCAAAAGTGTGCAGCAGTGATGGGGATTATCTGTAGAGGGCAGGCAGGGGAGGAATAAAGAATTGATGGATGCTGGGTGGGTGATGGGGGGAGGGTGGGGGGAGGGTGGGGGGCTCTGTGTTCCCTGGGAAAGGAGAAAGGTTCCTAATGAAATATTGAAGGAGTCGGTGATGGGGCATGTCTCCTCGTCTCCTCTCCTCCACCTGCGATGTGAATGTTGGGAGGAGATCACCTTCCTGTTAGATGAGAACATTGGCTTCCTGTATGGAGTTTGTTGTTTTAGTGTTTTTTTTACTCTCTAGTGTTTATATACAGTATATATATATATATATATATATATATATATACTGTACATATTAATATATTTTAAAGTCATTGTCTAGGAGCTACTGAAGATAATAGTAAGAATTGAAATTAAAATGTTGAATGTAACATTTACTGCCAAAGCTAAGTTTTGTGTTATTTTGTCTTAAAACTTCAATATAGTGGGAATAGTACAATTTGAGTACAAGTACAGTATTTGATTGATCTCTGCATGACTCAATAAACAGTGATCTCTTGTTTAAAGTGGTGTCTGATACATTTATGTGTGGTGAGTCATTAAACCAAGACGTTCCAGGAGTGACTCAACATTGAAGTCACTCCTCAGTTCATCTTCAAGGACTCCACTGGTTCTGTTGACGTTAGAGCGTCAGCATTACTTGATTGACAGCACAACATCATGAGCTTCACAAAATGTTGTGAGATGCAAGTGTTTCTATGAGGTTGGTATCACTTTTGTGTAATTCATGTCATTGGCAATCACATGATTGTCTTAAGTTCCTAATGTGCCCTGTGTTCCTGTGTAGAGCTAGTTGTGTTACATAAGAAAGCTACCCGTAGACCCTTTCTTTAAAAAACAGTAAGGGTTAGCTAAAGGGCACCAAAACATTTGTCCTGAATAAATAAATGCAGTTTGAAGGCCATTTTTTGTTTTTGCTGGATTATTGTAAAGCAGGCTGTTCTCCAACCCAAACAACATAATAGGTGATTTGTCAGTGACCAATATGAGTGTTCGCCGGTCCAGGGCTCCTTTTGAAGAAAATACATTCTGAGAGCATTTCTAGTGGTGCATCCTATCTGCACAGTTCTAGTGGTGCATCCTATCTGCACAGTTCTTTGTTCAGATGTTTAAGATATTTAGTTGGTTGCTTCATTAAAGATTTTCTAAAGCTGCTCTGGTACCGCTCAAACCACGTGGCTTGCATGTTGCTTTTACCATTGGCTCTGCGTTGTGTTGTCATCTGAGCTGTTATGTTAAGTGTAATGCAGTGCAAATGTAGGAGTTTCGAGGGATGACATATTTGGTATAATTTGTTTACTTCTGAATGGACTAGGCCAAAGTGTTTCTGCGGGGCAACACAGAAGTTTATTTTCGCTGTGCTTTGCCATAATGCACATTCAAAAGGTACATTTTAAAGTTTAAAAAGATCATCCTGCCAACCGCTTTAAAGGTTTTTTTGAAAAAAATGAAGATGAAAATGATTTTCCAGAGACTACATGATGGTTGATGACCTGCAGGAAGCGATGAAGATGCGCCCTTCAATGGGACACAGAATGACTTTGGAGTGACAGACACATCTGTTGGTTTTTCTATGAACCAGCCCATAAAAGATCTGGCTGGTTTGGTAAGACCTCATGCTACTTATTGTTAAATGTTGAGATGCAAATCAGTCATCACTTTTGGTCAGCTTACCCCTGCTGGGGTGTAGGCAGGTTCTGAAATTGGGTAGTTGAATTCTATTATAGCCTAAATTAGTGTAATGTAAGCTCTCACAACTGTATCTTTGTTTTGTCCAACCCTGGTAAGTGCATACAAATGGCCTTGGTTATTTCTCCAATAGTGCCACAAAGAGTGAGGGGTGAAAAGTTTGAATGTCTTGTATGTTATATTTCCTATATAAAAATGTATATAATTCCTATATATAATTCATATATAATGTCCTAGTCATGAGCACGGCCTAGAATCTTGAATCTAACTGTTGATTTCTTATTGCTTCGAGATGCAATGGACTGGCTGAGAGGGGGGTAAAAGTTACATTTGTTTTTAGTTGACTACGTTCTTCGTACATTTATACACAGCGGCGTTGCCCGAACCCTATGCCATAGAACCCTGTTGTTTTAAATATATATGTAATTGAGGCCCTCTTTTATATAAAAGAGACCTGGGCTCACTCCAAAATATCCTTAACCCCGAGGTCACCTACTAATCACACCACTTCCTGTAGATCTTAACACTTGAAAATGTACGTTTTTATTGAAAGAACAGTTTCCTAAAGTAACACATAACATCTCAGAGGACTGCAGTAGCAGCGTCCATAAAAACCACCATAGCAACGATGGAAAATGTTTCATTAACAAACAAACTAAACATTCTATACATTCACTGAACAAAGATTATTGAAGTAAAATGCTAATTTCTTGCTACATACAGTATGATCTCAAACAGCATTTTAATGCTGCATCTATCTTAAAATGCATTTTCCACAGCCAATGTCACCCATTATGTTTTGGCAGACAGGAACATAACTGGCACTAGGATCAGAGTGGGTATGAGATATGTAGCAGATTCTGGTGCATGGACAAGGTCACAGGCGAGATCTAGGGAATCATTCTTACACAAATAACACAAGCTCACAGACCGTGTTCAGGGGCTTGTAAGGGAACAACAGCTATCCACAATAGCACACGCAATGGATCAGACATCAACACAACAGTGGTGGAGTTGTGGACCGGCTGGTAAATGGATGTGCTTGTTTGGGTCGTTAGGAACCCATTGTGCGTGTTCGCACCAAGCTAATTGACCTGCGGTGGGACATCTGTGGGTTCCTAGAATCAACACAATTATTTGCATGGACCAATGAAGGGGCCGACTGTATCTGTTCAGAGAGCTCATGGACCGTGGTTTCAATCATAGTGTGTGTTGGACAGAAAGATTGGGATGTGTGTAAAAACAAAAAAAGATCTTTTGTTTGTAGAGAGTGGAGCAGAGGTTTTTCGAGATGGTGGTTGTTGATGTGAACATAGTGCATGAGGAAGGACGATGATGGCGTGCTGAGCAGAAACCTCCCGATGATGAGGGCAAGACGACAACTCTTCATAGATCCATGGTATGTTTTTTGATGACTATTTTGAATGTGTGTCAAAAGGTGTGTTTGAGTGTTTGAGTTCGTTTTGTCCGAGTGTCTTGTTCACAAAATTACGGGGTACTGAGGGATGAACAGCCCTGTTTTGTCTCTTCCTGCACATAGAGCTTTGTGAGGCTAATAACTGCCGTGTTCATTAGGACCATCGAAACACCGGCCCAGTCTAATTGCTTCCTAACCCCGCCGTACTTCACACAAACAAACAATAACACGCATACCACCCCCCGCTCTGACTCACAGCTTCACGCCCCTCAGTAGAGTTGGCCTGTTTCAGTTTGGCTGTTTGAGTGTTTTACCAAAACTCACTGCAGGGGCCACTGTTAATGTGAGGAGCTCCTCGTGGTCCAGTGATCACTGGCACTGAGGAGAGCATGTCAGCAGCCAAATGTAAGGTCAGACTTAAAGCCTTGTGAGAGTGAGTGAGTGAGTGAGTGAGAGAGAGAGAGAGAGAGAGAGAGAGAGAGAGAGAGAGAGACACTCTGGCAGACAAACAAGCAGTGAGAGAGTGAGAAGCCAGGCCTTCAGATTGGACTCCGAGGTAATTGATGGTAACCCAATACCTCTGACCCATTGGGAGCACTTTAACAAAGGCAGGTCACCAGCAAGTGGGATAACGTTTATTTGTGTTTTTCTATTGGCCACTTTCATCAGGGCCTGCCATATCTGAACCCCTTTCTGCTTATTTACCCAACAGGCTGGGGCTCGGGCAGCTGTCATTTAGCACAGAGGCTGCATTCCGATTGTCTGTCTATCGCTATTCACCTCACACCACTTGCTAGATCTCCAGATGTTACCCTCAATATTCATTGTACCCCTGCTATTCCAATTGTTGATTGTTCCAATAGCTCACTCGGCCACCGACTTGTGTTGGAGGCTGAGAATACATCAGTGAGTCTAAATGACTCCAAATTCAAAGTGTTTTAGGGATGCTTTGAAGTACGTCAAAAGACATTTGACCCCGCCGTACAGCCCCACATAACAAACGCGCCTGGCGATGACCACGGAGGGCTGTGATTGGTCAGATTAACAGTAGACGTCATCCTTAATCACACTGAAGCAGCTCGGCTGTCGCAGTCTGGCCGCATGCCACGCTGCGTCGTCACGGCGATGCTGCTGCCGCTCCTCAGGCCTCGGCTAGCCTCAGGAACACGTTCTGTAACGCAGAACACGTTCTTTAACGCAGCCTCAGGAACACGTTCTGTAACGCAGAACACGTTCTGTAACGCAGCCTCAGGAACACGTTCTGTAACGCAGCCTCAGGAACACGTTCTGTAACGCAGCCTCAGGAACACGTTCTGTAACGCAGCCTCAGGAACACGTTCCGTAACGGAGCCTCAGGAACACGTTCCGTAACGCAGCCTTAGGAACACGTTCCGTAACGCAGCCCTAGGAACACGTTCTGTAATGCAGCCTCAGGAACACGTTCCGTAACGCAGCCTCAGGAAGACGTTCTGTAACGCAGCCTCAGGAACACGTTCCGTAACGCAGAACACGTTCTGTAACACAGCCTCAGGAACACGTTCCATAACGCAGCCTCAGGAACACGTTCCGTAACGCAGCCTCAGGAACACGTTCTGTAACGCAGAACACGTTCTGTAACGGAGCCTCAGGAACACGTTCTGTAACGCAACCTCAGGAACACGTTCTGTAACGCAGCCCCAGGAACACGTTCTGTAACGCAGCCTCAGGAACACGTTCTGTAACGGAGCCCCACAGCGCGGAGCGTCGCGGGTAACAGTTGTTTCTCTCTCAGCCCTGGAGTGCCTCTGTGGACCTGCCACTGTTTATTTTGGAAGCCTGGACCAGGACAAACACCCCCCCGGTCAGCATCAACAGGCCGGCCGCCCCGTCTTCACACCTCCAGAGCTGGGAGAGGAGGGAGGACACACTGCAAACGTCTTCCAGTCGCATGGGGGAGGAATCTGCACACAAGATGCGCAGGATGAGAGAGAGAAAGAAAGAGAGGAGTGTCTGATGCTAAGGGGATGGATAAAGGGGGGAGTGTACAGCCTCACTCATCTTCTCTCAGCTCTTCTCCTGCTTCAAAGGGCCCTGGGTGGGGGAGGGAGGGTTTTCTGTGAAATAGTACAAAAAACATGATGTGTAACCACCCTTTAAAAACACAAGTGCGCTGAACTGGGCAGGTCGGAATGAGGCGGGTGAGAGGTGGGGCGTGAACTGCTGATGCGTGTTCAGATATGAAGCTCGACTTGTTTTGATTTGCCATGAGGACGGATGGAGCCCAGGGAACCCTCTCTCTCTCTCTCTCCCCGGCTCAGAGCCTCCTGGCCCACGCTGCAGAGACCTACCTTCACACTCTTCAGATGGAGAGGAAGCTCTCGCTGTCATTCTTTGATCTCCAAGTTGTAGTTATGAGCGCAATTTGTGATGTCATAAGTAAAAGGAACCTGCATGTGCCTGGAATATGCCGACGGTTCTCACTGCTAAGCTCAGTGCTGAGCAGGTGAGCAGGTTCCAGTGAGAACGTTAGAGAAAGGTGTTGAAGGACAATACTGGGGTGATCACACCCTCCTAACTGTCTCTCCTGGCCTCACTAAAACATCTGCTAAAACAACTAAAACATCATTACCAATATGATTGAGCAAAATCACTTCCTTGTACTGATTCTGCCAAAGAGCGTTTGTGTGTCTGCCACCAATGTTTGCAGGGTGATATATTTATTCCCGGCCCTCTGGAATAAAGGCAGTACAGAGTTTGTGGACAGAAAAAACTGTTAATTGCCATACAAGTACACCAGAGTTCTACTGTTATTGTTTACTCTTTACTTTCTTTCTTTTATTTTACTTTTACTTTTGTATTATGTGTACTTCAGAAAAGTGTACTATTGTCAGCTCATATAAAGCATACTATAAGTGGGACTAAAACAAACACAAAAAATACACTTTTATTTAGATGTTTTGAGTTTTACTCTAGTGTGCCAAAAACATTATAGGTATAAGAGTGATATATATATATATATCATTGTTTGCAAGTTGTTGACCAATAGCCAGCCACAGAACGAAGATTCACAAATGGTTTAATCAGACATTGCATACAATGTCTCTATTGAATAGAAAGTTATCTATATATAAATGAAGCACAAGACTCAACCAAATCTGCTAGAGTGGAGTGCTTGACTGAGCAAGAATTTGGAGAGTTTGTTAGTCATAGTTAGTAGCACGTCAAAAACCTTAGGTATAAAGCTAGGTTTATTGAATAATTAGTAGCTAGGCATGCTACTTTGAACTTGATTCCAATACCGAATGTACTAGACCAGCTAATGTTCAAAGCTAATATTCATGACTGTTTTCAACTAGTTTTTCTTCCAGGAATGACATGCTACTGAGCCATTTCTGCCACACCTGCTCTGGTCCAGTTGCTCTTTCTGGAAAACCTTACTTTGTGCTTTTGCTTTGAGGTGGCTGTTAAGGTTTCCCTTCTATGATAATGTCCATCATATTGCCCTCGTTCTGGAACGCCTGTGCTTGAAAATGTTTACATTGTCTGGGCAACACTGAAGCCCAATATTCTATAGTTGGTGTATGTTATTTGTTGAAACCATATATAGATGTCTCATAACCATAGAATTACAACTCATATAAATGACACATAATAGCAATTCTGTATTCTGACATGGCGCACATTGGCAGCCATCTTACATGGGTCAAATTATAATAAGACCCTATGGCATTACTTTGGAAAATATCAAGTATTCCGACAGACTAAGATTACTTACTGCATTAGGACTGAATTATTACCATGGTTACTGTTCCTCATTTTTACTTAGGTAAAGTCCAGATTGGCGCCGTAAAATGGGTGTTTATGAGGCATCTATAGAATTATGTATATATGCTAATACCATTCATTTAATAGCATTCTGCACAATTTACCCAGGGAAGATGCCTGCTAATTTGTACAATTTTAGAATACAAGTTAGTTAGTTATTACGACTAATTTCTATGAGTTGTAATTCTATGGTTGAAACTCTCTACTCCCTTTGGCCAATTATTTTGTGCTATCAAATCCTGTTGTATAAATAAAGGTTTTACCATTGTATAAAATGTTATTCAGAAGGATTGACCAATTGACCTTGGTCACACAGTGGCCATGACAGTCGGACTAAATCAAATGATAGAAAATGATATTTACCTGGTGTTATCTCATGTTCTGTAGACAGGAGGTAACCAGGTAAAACAAAGTACGCAAGTGGACCTCATATAAGTATACTTAATATACTTATACAATCTCATTAAAGTATGCTATTTATTATGAATTAACAATGCAAGCATACTAATGGACTGATAATATATAATAACTTTATAATAACTAACTTTATTCCAAATATGTTTAAAGTGGAAGACCTTTTTAGTTATATTTTAATTGCTGCTGAAAAGCTTATTCAAATAAATTATATTTACAATGTATTTTTTGCACATTTTGAATGAATTACTAATATATTTAATACATACAGATACATTATCTGAAGTGTATTGTATCTTAAGTGTATTGACAGTTATCTGAAAAACATACACTTTTAAAAAGTATAGCATAGTAAAAATGTATATACTTAAGTATATTTAAGTTGATTTTTTTTAGTGTCTCAAAATAGTACGGTCAAGTACATTTAACTGTATTTAAGTATGTCTTTAGTAGCACTAATGACATATCATTATCATATTAAGTGTTGTCAGTTCACAGAATATAGCACACTTTTAGTTAATCAATCATGCATGCACATGGAAGTCTACTAAGTACACTTAAAAGTGTGTACTTAGGTGTCCTTTTTTATGTGGGTTGTCCTGTTATGTTTGTGAAATGTCTTGCTCAGTACAAGACCAATTCAAAGACTCTGGCCCTAATCAATTTGTATAGGCTGGTGTAACATTTTCCATTAGAAAGAGAGTCACTCTTGAGTCACATTTGCAGAGTAAAATGGGCCGTTGTGAATGCTTCCATGGCTATAGGGCGTGTGTATTTCCCACAGTGGAAATATGTGCTAAAATGGTATGACCTCATATGGACACGGCACGTGGGATTCCCCAGCGGAAAGGTTTCCCCCAGCGGATAATGTGGGCACATTGCTCTCTCTCATTGTCCCGGGGGAGGAGGGCTCTCCGTCCCTACAGGTGTTTACTGAGGGCAACCAGTCAACAGCTGCTCTACAACGTTCACCTTCAGCCACTGTAGGAAAGCTGCTACTACTGGAGAACCCTGCACACACACACGCACGTGCACACACACACACACACACACAGTGTTAGTGTGTATCCAGGCATATTCTCAATTGTGTGTGTCTTTGTTTGCCGTGTGTGAGTTCTTCAGATAATTGTTCTTGAGGGATGCTATGTTTGGATTGGAGTGAAGTTGTTCTGATGGGACAGAAGGCTGATCTATAGGTCTTTCGAGGTCTATAGATCTGTAAATCTGCTACAAGTGGTCAGTATAAGATCTGAGTGATGAGTCATGTGCTCTATTCCTTATCCGGTATATCCTGCCTAATGGTCTACCAGAGGAAAACACTAAGGCTTGGTTTCCTATAACTCTTCTCCCCCTTCATTCTCTCTCTCTCTCTCTCTCTCTCTCTCTCTCTCTCTCTCTCTCTCTCTCTCTCTCTCTCTCTCTCTCTCTCTCTCTCTCTCTCTCTCTCACTCTCTCTCTCTCTCTAAATCTCCCTCTCTCATCTCAGTCTCTCCATCTCTTATCCCCTTTCTTTTGTCGTTCTTTCTCTCCCCTCTCTCTGTCTCTCTTTCATCTCTCTCTCTCTTGTCTCCCTCTCTCTGTCTCTCTTTCTCTCTTTCATCTCTCTCTCAATCTGGACCTTGCATGACAGGAACAAAAGCTGTTTGTTCTTTTGGGAATCGGTATGTGAGTGTTAGTAATGTGTGTTTCCCGTCTGTGTGTGGTTGTGTGTGTGTGTGTGTGTGTGTGTGTGTGTGTGTGTGTGTGTGTGTGTGTGTGTGTGTGTGTGTGTGTTGTGTGTGTTTGTGTGTATGTGTGTGTGTGTGTGTTTGTGTGTGTGTGTGTGTGTGTGTGTGTGTGTTTGTGTGTGTATGTGTGTGTTTGTGTGTGTGTGTGTGGTTGTGTGTGTGGTTGTGTGTGTGTGTGTGTGTGTGTGTGTGTGTGTGTGTTTGTGTGTGTGTGTATGTGTGTGTTTGTGTGTGTGTGTGTGTGGTTGTGTGTGTGGTTGTGTGTGTGTGTATGTGTGAGTGTGTGTGTGTGTGTGTGTGTGTGTGTGTGTGTGTGTGTGTGTGTGTGTGTGTGTGTGTGTGTGTGTGTGTGTGTGTGTGTGTGTGTGCATTGCAGCATACATGCGTGTGCCACAGTATGGCATAGTAAAATGTGACCTTTGGCCTTGTTGTTTAGATGTAATTAGATTAAGTTGCTAATGAATGGTGCCGGTCCAGTTCTTGTCATTCTGTTAGTCATGAAGGCGGACACACTGTTCCTTCCTGTTCTCACTGCTGTAGCCCATGTCACTTCCTGTGAATTGCAGACTTCATCGTTTCATTTCCTATGCATTGAAACACACTCAGACACCAACTAATCCCCAAAATCATGGGCTGTCTTCTGACAACCATTTACCTCTGGGGGCAATAGTTACATGATAGTTACATGGGCAATATTTCTGGGGTTCCGGTGTTATCCATAATGGATATCTGGGCAAAGACTTCCTCTTCCATGCACCAGTCATTGCTTCATTGTATCTCTTTAGACATATATCAAAACTAATTAATAGATAGCTGATGGCTTGCAAGGTTGTTATTCTATACACACATTTTTTACCTGGATGCAACCAAAGTCTGCTCGAACGTGATTGGTCATTACTACTCGCTTCAACCGGACTACAAACAGAAGCCTGACATACCCAAATCTTGTCCCGTTGCATATCTGTTTACAGAGGAGACCTGACTGCTCCCCACAAGCTGGCCGTTCCTTTGTATGACTGTTTGCCGATGGAGTGTGAATGGTTGAATGTAAGGCACAAGTTGGTTGAGTGGCCACAGGTCAGAAGAGCACTTTGTAAATGTATCTAATCACACACACACACACACACACACACACACACAGACACACACACACACACAAACACACACCGACACACAAATCAATCGACATACTCATTTCTTATACCCTCAAGGTCATGAAGGGAGATCCCAAAAGTGAACTCAAAATTAGGGCCCAATCATAGGACTCAATAGCACTGTAACATTGTAGTTTTGACCAACAGCAGAAAAGGGTCAAACTTGAGAGTGAAGCTGAGATGAGCCAGTACTGGAGGGGTGTTCTCGTCGCACCGCCAGCTCCAAGAACACACAGTGTTTCCCAGCACACAGCTTTCCCCCATAATGTGTCCTGGCCGCCAGCAGACACTATCTGACCCAACGATAGCCTCAGTTGCCAGTCTGAGAGCCAGGAGATGAGTGAAGTGCTGCTTGCTAAAACGCAGCTCGTCTGGCTTGTGTCTGCATATGGAAAGTCTTTGTTGTCCCTGCGATAGCCACTGAGTTAGCCTCTTAGCCTCAGATGAAAGAGTGGATCCTCATCGATGAAATAATTGATGACAAATTCCCGCTCATATTAAATGGAGTCACATGGAAAGCAATCTGTTATCGTTGCAATGATAACAAATCAAAGCTTTACCTTCTCCTCGGGATTTATACCCCAGAATCGCAATTGTAGTTGTGAATGATCCATGAGCACTTCCTCCTCTTTTACGAAATTAGGCAAAATGTTCAAACACACTTCTGGTTATGAATCAGATGAAAGGAAAGAATGCTGTGACTCTTTGTGAAAAAAATCTGATTTATTTTTTTTCGCAAACACCATGATCTCACAGAGCGTGCGGGACTGTGACTGCTTTGTGTTGCTACCACACTTTCTCTTTTCTGTCTCTTTATGGAGTCTTTGTTGGGCCCGGGGGCTTTTATCATATCTTATTCACAGGACAACTCTGTTGCAATAACTTTTACTGATTAAATCAGTGTTCGTGCTCTCACTCTCCTCTTTGAAGTAGCTTGGTTATACTTTCTCTGTATAACCGTTTGTTGCACTTGGTCAACTCTATGTTTCACATGTATTTCAAATTACTAATCAGTCAACCCCACAGTGTCTTCATCAACACAGCTTTTGTCATGATCTGATGTGAATATGGTATGTAATCAGAACAGAGCTCTCCTTCTCCAGAGACGCTGGCCGCTGTTTGATTTCATGGACGTATCATATTAATTATGGTGTATAATATGAGCCTGTATCATAGTATAAGGCTAATAGTAGCCTATATTTTCTGTCAAATTGAATGCAGATGCTGACATGAATGGACTTGCACATTTTCATCATATTGTGGAAAATGTAAGGTTTTTCCATTTTAGTATGCTATGTAGCTTTTTTATCCATGTATAAGGTCCGCTAAGCTCCATGCCAAAGGGAGTTTCACTCTCCCACAGAAAACACCTCTCCTGAAAAGCCTGAAACAGGTCGTTTGCAGTCAGCATTTACTCTGAAGTTTGGCACTCCCTCCAACAAAGTCAGTCAGAGTTCAGTTCTGGTATCGCTGTGTGGAGGATGCTGTTCTTGTCAGTGCAAAGGCAAATCCCTTTTGTACGGACTTCCAAAGGAAGACCAGGTGAAGAAGCAGTGGTTAAAGTTCACTTTGACTGTTCCATTCAGGACTGCTTCCTGAACCCGCACAGTTCACCGGCTTCTGCTAACTAGCAAGCTCATGCTATTGTGTTAAAATGTTTTGGTTAGACAGCTTTTTGCCTCAGCTACCTAGCTACATACCATTGTACTGTTTAAACGGGTTTGCTTATCAGCTTTGTGTAGACATAGATAAGTGTTGAGTTGGTATTATGATGTTTTAGGGGCTGTATGTATAGGCCTAAAAGGATTATGTGGGTGTGTGTACATGTGTTTACATACGTAGCCTATATGTGGTCAAGCTGTCTTCTAGGGGGGTTTTCCAAAGTTCAGTAAGTGTGAATGCACTGCAAAGCCAATAAAAACTGGCCCACTTTTACTTGTAAAACTGTATTATTAACATCAAAAGCACAAACAACATAATAAAAAGAACATACAAAAATTGTGGCCAAACACAAAAAAGTTGCCCGCCATATGTCCCGCTTCAGTGTTCCGGGCCGATGGAAGCTAACTGTCCAGCCGGATCCAGAACCTCCTGGTGTGTCTGGAGCACCACATAGGGCAGGAGGACAACCCTGACCTTCCCTCCCAGTAGCTTCAGCTGACAGTTTACATTTGTGAAAAATTAAGACATTTTGAGAAAAACATTCAAATTGTTTCTACTTGTGGTAAAATGAAACCTCACCGTTCTGATTTTATTTTATTTTTGTTGTATCGTTACATGTAATACAAAATGACTGTTCTTCTGTTCTATGCCGCAAAGGTCCATACTCGGCTTTCTAAATGTTCTCTCTAGATGTTCTGCAGGGTGTAGGGATTCAAACAGTTAGGCCTGGGTGTGGATGGAGTACCAGGCATGTAGGGAGACTGGAACACGTTTCCTTCTTCTTGCAACCTAATGAGGAAAATAAGAATGATTTGTATCAGATACTGTTTGATGATGACGTAAATAATTGCTCATGAGGCAACATTACTGCATACGACAAATATTGATTCAGCAAGCATCATGTCTTTCACTGCTAAGCTTGTATTTCAAATAACATGGTGTTAGAATAGATATATAAAACAGTACCTTATTACGTAAAGGATAATGTACGGCAAAAAGGCTGACGCAGAGCGCAGGCTTTCCTAATGTAGTTTACCATCCCAACATCCTACCTTTTGGAGGATTTCTAGTACGGTGTACTTTTAACATTAAAGCATATTAAACAATTATAGTAGTATCCCCAATTGAAATCATTAACCACAAACATGTATAATATGACCCTTTTCATTTGTTGATTGAGGCAGTTGTACTTTTGGAGAGGCATGGTGCCTATAACCAGCAGTAGGAAATCAAATAAGACAATTGATTATTTTCAAATTGCCACGCAAATGTCAAAAGGCAAAAAGGTCTTCAGTATGAATCCCATTGTACAAGTAGTCTGTGTATCTGTGGGGAGGGAGCAGGGAGGGAGGGGTTAAGTGGTTGGAAGGAGGTTGGACTGAGAGCAGATTGTAGAGGGCTAGTGGGGTGTAGGCAGCAGCCAGCATAGGTTGGTGCAATTTCCGTTGCTTGCTTCAGATTGGCTGAAGTTTGTGCCAGCTCTAACTTGTTAACATTTGAGTAGTGCGCACAGTTAGCTTCGCCTCCATTTCGGCCAATCAGAAGTCATCATAACTGGTGTTTTAACAGAGATAGTATGTAGTTTTCTGCAGTTTGATCTTAGTATTCTTAGTGCTTGTGAACTCTTTAAAGATCACTGAAAAAAAACAAAGACACAAAGCCATTGCACAGTCTAGTAGGCACATGGTGTCTTTATTATAACTTAGAACCTTTTGCACCCATCAGCGTTATAGTCTCACTAGAACATGTCAACACAGCTCAAGCCCAGAGCCTGCACCCTGAATGGGCTCGGTTCTGCATGATCGAACCATCGTGGCAGAGGAACGTGTTTGAAGTCCTTGTTGCTACGTCAACGATAATGATGACCCTGAGGCGGCGATAATGACCCAACATTCTGAAGCCCCCCCCCCCCCCCCATCATGTGAAGACCACGATGGGAGGAACTGAGGCTACAGTGTGTGCTGTGACCTCGGGGTCACAGGGGAAGTGTGTCCTAGGCTTTACATCCCGGTCGTGGTTCAGTACACCTTCAGCCTCTCATCCAATCATTAACTCACTCACTTCAAAACCTTCCCCATTGCTCATCCCTCCACAAATCAAAACAAACAATATTTCCTCAGGGTTTGATTCTTGGCTGACTGGCTTGCTTGTCTCACACTCGTGACACACTTGTATGAGCAGCCAAGTGCTAAGTGTAAGGGGAAGGATGCTTAGGGTAGTTTTTATATCAGAAACATGGTACACTTGGACAAGAAGTGTGGTATGATTTCAGATTCAACAACCAGCAGTTCTCCTCTCTCTCTGTTCTCAGTCTGCCTCTTAGTCCACAAGCTCAGTGTTTCCACAGCTTAGGGGTCAGGACCCTGCTTGGGGTTGTCTGAAAGGCAGATTGGAATCCGGGGTGATTTCTGACTTACAAGCTATAGATATCCAATGATGATTATTCTATTGAAGATTCAGTTTATTTTAGGTTGATCTAAAATGTCTCATGAAGGGCCTGTGTATACAGACTCATTTGAATCGTTCAGTGGAATGCGTTCACATTCCAAGCTGTATGCTTTGTGTTCAGAAAGGATGCTGTCACTGATCACTGGTCACTGGTCGGAAGGTCTTATGATGTGCTCTATTACATTTGTACGAAGTGTGAAACCCTCGTCTATGCAAGTGGTGTCTGTTATTGGTTGCAACAGAGAAGAGTTTAAGACCCCCCCCAGACATTCAATTCATTCACAGACACATTAACCTCTTAATGAGCCTAATCCTGGGCTAAGTCATTACTCTGAGCACACAGACACTCCAGTTGACTCCCCCCCCCCCCACACACACACACACACAGTTAAATTAGTTCTATACCCTTTGACCCTTTCTATGCCTTTCATTTAACCACTGTGTGTGTGTGTGTGTGTGTGTGTGTGAGAGAGAGAGACAGAGAGAGAGAGAATGAATGAGAGAGTAATGAGTGAGAAGAGAGAGTG
>JAXIVH010000013.1:1300672-1408172 GCA_036785325.1 Urophycis tenuis
TCTCTCTCTCTCTCTCTCTCTGTCATTACCCTCTCTCCATCTCACCCTTTTGAGTGCAGAGCAATTAGAGACACAGAGTGGGGAAGGGAGGAATGTGCCAGCGGGCTCCAGAGGGAATGTGATGAGTGTGTGAGTGAGAGATTGAGAGAGTGAGTGAGTGAGTGAGTGAGTGAGTGAGTGAATGAGTGAGTGAGTGAGTGAGTGAGTGAGAGAGTGAGTGAGTGAGAGAGAGAGACAGGAGGAGACGGACAGCAGACATCAAGGTAAGCTTACGTCCGGCCACAGCGAGAGAGTGAGAGGCATGATGAGAATTGTGAAGGAGAGGGGGAAGAGGAGAAGATAGAACCGGAGAGCGTAGGACTGGAGAGGAGAGGACTGGAGAGGAGAGGACCTCAGGTCATAATTGGTCTGTGTGTCCGAGCCGGTCGGTATCCAGCCAAAGCCCAATGCCTCAATAGCTGGCCTGATCTCTGGTGCATGCAGCCAACCACAACTAACTGCAGAGTGCTCTCTAGCAGTTTCCAATGTCAGCCCCACACCACCAAGGAGGCCTCACGGATGGGCATGGGTAGGATACTGATGGGGATCGGTTCTATTACGGTGGTACCAACTGCACTACGGAATTTATATGAGGCTCTAAGCAACAACCAGACCACCAGCGTGGACACAGCCCTCATCGTGGCCCAGTCTGCTATACTAGCTAACCCCTGTATTCACTGTACTGTTAAACCTCTCCCTAGCCCAGTCTGCTATACTAACTAACCCCTGTATTCACTGTACTGTTAAACCTCTCCCTAGCCCAGTATACTAGCTTAAACAGTGAATACAGGTGGTGAGAGTTGGAGGCCCCACCTCATCATCAACACACACACACACACACACACACACACACACACACACACACACACACACACACACACACACACACAACACACAACACACACACACACACACACACACACACACACACACACACACACACACACACACACACACACACACACACACACACAAAACCAAAGGGAATAGCCTGGGCTGAGCTAGACAGGTGATAAGAAGCCTCTGTCTGTATGATATCAAAATATGTGTGTGTGTGTGTGTGTGTGTGTGTGTGTGTGTGTGTGTGTGTGTGTGTGTGTGTGTGTGTGTGTGTGTGTTTGTGTGTGTGTGTGTGTGTGTGTGTGTGTGTGTGTGTGTGTGTGTGTGTGTGTGTGTGTGTGTGTGCGTGTGTGTGTGTGTCTTATATAGTGTTCACAAAGTGTTCCCCACTTACCACTCTGTGCCTCATCTGGAGTCAGAAGATTTCATGGGACAGGCAGAGGTAATGGAGCCATTTATGAACACACATTGGGGGTCTGGGCTGTGTGCTAAGATGTCCTGAACATCTCTGTTCCTTCTGGCAGCACTCAGAGCACGACCACAACATTGCTGGAAACATCATCTCTCAGTCTGCCACTTTGCTCTACCATCATGTAGAGCAGCCTGCACAGCCCTGATCTGTCCAGGCTCAGGGCCAGCTGGGAGACTGTCTTGTCCATTTTCTCGGGGTCCAAAGGTTGGTCTGTGTTGTACTTGTTGTTTTGTTGGGGAGATATGAGCTTGTGAAGAGTGTGTGAAAACGCTGAGGTGTGAAACACAACGACGTGCAGGAGATCCTCTCGGGGTAAGGGAACACCGAGGGGACTGAGAGGAGCAGACCACTTGTCCTGCCTGAGGGACGACTCCTGGACCTCTGATGATCTCCTTCCCTGTGAGGACACAACACAGCCACCATGCAGCGCACACCCTGCACGCCACGCACATAACGCTGGGAGACACATGGTGTTTGATAAAATGTTTCTTTTATTGATATTAAAAATGAAAGTACATGATTTGTGCATTTCGGACGTTCTAGCGTGCAGAGGTTAAACAATAAAATACACACAGGCTGAGTGGGCTACTGACACAGAAGATATTGCCTGCTGCTGCTGAGCAAGGCATCCCTTCATATTCAGTGACAGGAAGTGGTTGACTTTGGACACTAGGGTCGCCTGGTTGAACATTACAATAATAATAGTGAATGATTGCAGTCCTAGCAGGAATCATATCTTAAAATAAAATATATATCATCTCGTGTCATCGATGTCCGGGAATTACATTTTTATGGAGCAAATAATAATAATAATAATAATAATAATAATAATAATAATAATAATAATAATAATAATAATAATTGCACTGCTTTCGTTACACAACTGAAGTACAATATTTAAAGAGGAAGCTGATTTTTTGAGTTCCTATTTGGAGGTTTGTTGTGCTACTTCTCTATGATGTTCTCCATCCACTGTTTATTTCTTGGGCTGTTAAGACAGTAACAATGTTTGACCTTGTTTGTGGCAGGTCCTACTCCACTGCTGTCACACAACAGCTAGAAGTTTGTGGCAAGATATTGGCTGACATTTTATTGGCTCACCTCTCTCCACACGTCTCAAGACAACTGTACCTCTGCCTGGAGGCAGATTTCATCCTGAGCGTTGGAATATTTCAATTGATATCTGATATAGCCCTCAAATTCATAACATCTTAAGCTCTAAGAATATAGATAGTGTATAACCTAAAGCCTGACAGAGGGTGAATGTGAATAGAGATATGAGGGTATATGATCCATAACTTAATGCTTAACAGAGACATTTTCCAGTCATATAACCGGACTGCCCACCACAATAGCCAAAGGGATGTGAAGTCTTCTTCATCGCTGTATTTTTTGTCCAGACATTTATGTTCAAAGCCGGACACAAAATGGAGGGCAATAGCACGTTGACCAAGGAAGCTGATTAGTAGATGAGAAGAGACCATGCACATTCACAGAGATATGATTTAATAAAGGACCAATGATTAAACTCCCATCCATTCTAAAGTGGCTTTAAAACATAGTGGGTTGAGTACAATCAATGAAGAGTTGTTTCAGTCGGTCATGATCGTGTTCCTTTAAATAGAGAATCTCTCACAGAGCCAGATTTTGACTTTTATCAACTTACAAATGCTCCGGGGAACATCTACAAACACATGTTGGATAGGAAAAGACAAGAGACACACTCAGCTGTCGTTATCTTACAACCAATGAAAGCACGCTAGAGAAACTCTTTCCCTTTTATTTTATTTTTTCAAAATCGCAGCCAATCAGATGGCTGCCTCAGGATTTCTGAGGTCTCGTTATCCAAGCGGTTCTACAGCCCTACATGTGTTTGGGGGACACAGGTCTGGCTAAGTGAGAATATTTAACAGACAACCATGGTTTCTGAATGTCCATGCAAACCAGAATATTTGGAGTATGTGCCTAATTGGGTGATATGGTGACATACCTATGCAATTGTGGCTACGAAGCTGTTAAAATATTGATTTAAAGTAATGTCAAATAAAACAAAACAAAAAGAAAATATTTTTGGTACACAGCATCTAAAAAGAAAAGCATGACGACTCCAATTGGAAGAAAGAGATCATTACAAAATAAATCCGTCAGTTGAGCATCAGTGCTACGTATATTATTTGGACCAATTTTTCAAATATATTTTATAACAAAATAAATAATGCCTTTATACAGTGCCCTTGTTTGTATTTCAACAAACAAACAAAAAGCTTGGCGGCTCATTACGCAAGGATACACCTCAGACTAAAGGAAAATACCACAACGTCCCCTGGAAACTTATTATATATCTATATATTTATATATATATATATATATGTATATATATATATATTCAAGTATTTGTTTTCAGGCAAAAGCATGTGAATACTACTGATATACAATACAACAAAAAGGTTAGTTGACATTATTGCTGTTTTTTCCCTTTGAATTTAAATGTTGTGCCTTTTTTTACTGTAAAATAACATAACGATAACCATGGAAAATATGCCTAACAGGAATGTCACGGTACCAGAATCTGACAGTTTTGCTTTTTTCTTGAAACGTTGATATGAAAAGAAAACAGAAAAATAAAAAATAAAATTAAAATATGATCATCAATATCCCACTCGGTCGGTGTCCTGCCGCGGCAGCGAAACCATGGCAACCAGGAAGTTCTGTCCCAGAACTTTAGTACTGTCCCAGTCCAGGCAGTCCACCATGTCCAATTTGTATCCCCGCTCTGGTCCCTGTCCAGGAACCACAGGACACTCGCCTGACCATTACACCAGCAAGCCAGTGATGAGCAACCGCTAGCACACGCTGTTAGCCTACACGCTAACACAGCCCATGGCTTCGCTCAGTGACACTTCCCCTTTACATTGCCACTGCCAAGAAGCGCCACCATATCCTTTATTTTCCTTTTAAAAAGTCAGACTTTCCTTAAAACGGAAAGTTTTAAGATCCCAAAAAAAACGTGCTTTTTCAACCTCTTCTTCTTTGAGTCCATTCCCAAAGCTAGCACCATGACATTTTTTTAAGCTACACGTTCATTGTTCATAAAAAAATAGTGCCTTTTTTTCTATACTTTGACGTATTCCGTGGCAATGTGCAATTTGCAGACTCTTTTCTGCTTCTTGTTTGTGATTAAAAGGTGCTGGAACAGGAATCTAATTTTACAAAATAATTCCTTACAGTGTGGAAGTCCTTTTATAGTTAAGAGGTGCAAACTAATAAGAAAAAGAACTATCAGAGGTGTTCTTATGCCTCAGGAAAGCCTGGTGGAATGGATTCTTTCATGCACGTCGCTCTTCACCGTCGTCTTCCTCAGGGACAAAACACATTCCTCCGCGTGTCCGCCTCTGACACTGTCTCTCATTTCCTCGTCTCCCTTCTCTCTTCTGTCTTACTAAGGATCCACCTGGGTTGCATCAGCCAAATTGGTAACTTTTTGTTCATCATTTGTGTTTGTGCCTTTGTGTCAGTGAATGAGAGAGAGGAGAGCGAGAGAGAGAGAGAGAGAGATGGAGAGAGTTGAGAGATGGAGAGTTTAGAGAGAGGAAGGAGAGAGTTGAGAGAGAGATGGAGAGTTGACAGAGAGGGGGGAGAGTTGAGAGAGGGACAGAGTGAGATGAGAGAGAGAGAGAGAGAGAGAGAGAGAGAGAGAGAGAGAGAGAGAGAGAGAGAGAGAGACAGAGAGAGTTGAGAGGCAGTATGCGAAGGCATGTTTGTGTGTGGTTCAAAAAGGTTTTGTTGAGAGGGGTGGTTGGGTCGGTGGGGGCATAAGAGAGGGGGTCAAGGGGTCAAGAAGTACTAGATGAGCGCTGGGTGGGGGGGAGTAGGATGGTGGGCTCGGACAGGGCAGGGGAGGTCAAAGAGGACTGCCACAGAAATGACGTCAAGAGACAAAGCTATAATCCCCCTAGTCTTGTGTTGTTTTTTTCTCTTCTTCATCCAAACTCTTGTCTGTGCAAACTCTGGGCGGGTGGTGGGCTCATTTGTGGCTGACGTAGTTGTCTGTAGAGCGCAGGATGGGGGGCAGCTTGCTGGGCAGGCTGATCAGCGGTCTGTGGAACATGGCTTGCTCCTGGGCCTTCGCCTTCGCCTTCTCAGCGTGCCTCCGGGACTTCCTGGTCCTCAAGATGGCGGGAATGCCCCTCCTGAGCCGCTGGGCTGCCTTCCTGTCCCACACGGCGTACTGGGACAGCTTGTTGTTCACGTGCTGCTTCCTCGGCACTTCCTAGTGGGGGGGGGGATGGAAAACATGGTGTCAATACTCAAGGAATACATTGGAGAGTTTGTAGGCAACCGTTAGAGTGGCGGGAGGAAAGGGAGAAAGAGGTTTGTGTTATTAAGGAGCTGGTGTCCTTGCTTGGCTCAGATGGAAATGTGGACTGTGATGGTGGAAGTGGTGGAGAACGCCCAGCGTCCAGCAGACTCTGCTGCGGCACCGGCTTGTTTTCATTCCCCAGACTAGAGTAGCTGTCGTTAGCATGCAGACCGCACCCCTCCCCATATACATAAGAGGAACTAGTCATTGTTCACACTAATCAGGTAACCGCCCCCCCCCCCCCCCCCCCCTTCCCACACACACTCACACACACACACACACACACACACACACACACACACACACACACACACACACACACACACACACAGATTCAACCCCCAACTGAAAAAAATAACAAAAACAAGTCCTCCATATCACCCCAACCCCCGCTTTGAAAACAGATATTTTTCCAAAAGTATTAGGAGTTTCTCTCTGGTGGCGCCAGAGAGTGAGACTTACTTAATGCGCGAATAGCCTGATCTGAATAGCTTGTTGTTGTGTGCTGTCTTTGGAGGGGTATTCAACCCCCCACATCCTCCCCCTCTCACCCCCTCCCTCCCCCGCCTGACTTCCTCATCATAGCGCTAAAGGACAGAAACAGCTGGCCATACAGGACAAGTTGGGGACATGTTGGTGACATGCTTGTTCTAGCTGAGATCCACAGCAGTCCACCTGAACTGTGTGTTCCTAGGCTACTGAAATATCTTTTAGTTTAATCTGTTTTATTATGGAGACCAGGTCCACACAGCTGAGTGCGATTAATCGACAGGTTTAGAAAAAAGTGTTCCATCTGGTTTTGATCAGGTTTGGGAAATGAACACAGGGAATGTGCAGTGATCCTTTTTTTGTATTTGTTTTTTGAAAGGTTTAAAACAGATGTGTATGGTGTTTGACTTTGAATCTTTCAGTAATATCTGATAATCTAACTCAGAGTTAGTTGTGTTGACCACATAACTGATAATGCATGCCATTTCTAGGGTACTAAGTGTTCTGTGTCTCATGTTCCTACACCTGGAACATATTGTTTTGTAAGAGACAATCATTCCCACAGACTTGAACACAAACAAACCCGCACAGACACACACAAACAGAGACACACACATGCTGACGGTGTGTGACAGTGCCACTATACTGACATTACCTGACGACAATGTGCTGTGAAAGACGGAGCACTTTCCACCCCTGTCAGCGCCTTTGTCAGAAGATACTTGCTTACTATCCACTATTCATCAAGATAAACTGGCTTCAGATAAACTGTTCCCATTCAGCGAGACGTGGGGCCTCCCAACCGCCCTGCGACAGCGCCTGTTTATGTGTGTTTGTGTGCACGCACGCGGGCGGGCATCTGTGTTTGTGTGTGTCGTGCGTGCGTGCGTGCGTGTGCTCAGAGACACGGAAGATTGGAAGATGGAGGAGGGAGCAGCTAGAGAGAGGTGGTGGTGGTGGTGGTGGAGGTGGTGGGGGTGGTGGAGGTGGTGGTGGTGGTGGTGGTGGAGGTGGAGGTGGAGGTGGAGGTGGAGGTCGTGGGGGTGGTTGAGGTGGTGGTAGAGGTTGAGGTGGAGGTGGTGGAGGTGGAGGTGGTGCTGGTGGCTCCACCGCGGGGGGGTTGCCATGTACCTGCTTCAGTGGGGGCATCATGGGGATGCCCTGGAGGGCGCTGGCGGAGACGTCGCGCTCCGACTTGGCGGGCTTGGCGCAGTACTGCTCCAGAAGGTTGAGGTCGCAGCTCCGGAAGCAGCACTCCTCCACGATCCCTCGGTTCTGGGTGCGTCGGCTGCTAGTCCTGCTGGTCGGCCGACCTGGAGAAGGAAGAGAGGAGAGAGAGAGCAGGAGGGGGGATGGCACAGCCATGGTTAGCCCAGGAGCAATAAAACAACAAAGAGAAGAAGGGCAAAAAACGACGTTATGGTAACAGTGTCCAGGATGCAATGCAAAGGGGGCTACTTTGACGCACGTCAGCAGCTCACATTGGAGCAGGGCTGCTATTGTTGTTGTTCCTCTGGATTAGCATGAGGTTCTGGCCGGCCATTAGTCAAGAGGATAAAGGAAATCTGGTGGCCAACTGCAACACATCGTTGGTGTTTACAGACTAATGTGATTAGTAAACACCCTGTCCCCTCGCAGCGGCCGGGGCGACACACGGGGATACAGTCGGCACATGCAGTAAAACCAAAAGCACTCCTTTCACCAAATTATTACAAAGCAGATAAGCTGAGGAGGGGAGCAAAGGAAGGACACAATGAGGAATACAGAGAGAGAGAGAGAGAGAGAGAGAGAGAGATGAGAGAGAGAGGAGAGAGTGAAGAGAGAGAGAGAGAGAGAGAGTAGAACAATAATGAAAAACAAGATCCAAAAGCAGAGAAATGTATGTTAGTGTGCCATAATATGAGTGCTCCAAAACAGAGGAGTGGAGGGCGAGTGAGAGGGAGGGAGTGGGAGGAGGAAAGGTGAAAGTGAGGATGCAGCCCGGGGGACACTGGGCCCTGATCAATACAAGACTGTTAGGAACGCTGCTCCCATGAACAGAGATGGAGAGACCAGCAGAATACCAGAGAGGGAGAGAGAGGGAGAGAGAGGTGGGGGAGGGAGAGAGAGAGAGAGAGAGAGAGAGAGAGAGAGAGAGAGAGAGAGAGAGAGAGAGAGAGAGAGAGAGAGAGAGAGAGAGAGAGAGAGAGAGAGAGAGAGAGAGAGAGAGAGAGAAAGAGAGAGAGGGATTTTATTGCAGGAAAGGGAAGATAAGGGAGAGAAAAGACTGAGAGTGGGGGGAGCACATCAATGTTGGCTAAAAGTGGTAAACAATGTTTCAGGAGGGATTAGGAGAGGGCTGGAAGCACAAAGTGAGTCCATATCAAAAAAAGCTCAAAGGATTTAGCCAGGATCGAAACGTATTTCAATAGCCTAAGGATCCTGCCAACTGGATGCTCAGGGTCAGAAGTGATGATGTCATGCAAATGCTGCTCTCAAAGATGACAAGTGATGACCTCGAAAACCATTTTTTTGTTTCTCCTCAGGAACGTTGGTGCTGAGGTGATGGCCATGCCTTTTGGGACAATCCCCCCCCCCCCCCCCCCACCCCCCCTCCATCCCCACCCACACACCCCCCCGCCCCCCCCCCCCCCCCCCCCCCCCCCCCCCCCCCCCCACCCACCCACCCACCCAGCGGAATGCACTAGTAAACAAGTGGGCCATTGTGTCGCATTGAGTCGTGTGTGTGCCTTCTCTGCTCGCTGTCCTTTCATATGCAATCAGAGGTATGGGCCCGGGGACTGGGGCCCGGGGACCAGGCTGGAGCGACAGAAAGCGCACTCTCAGCAGCCAGAGAGAGCTGATCTTGAGACAGAACACAGCTGGCCACAATATCTCTTTCTACCCCCTCCCCTTCCCAACTTCTCTCTTCCCTGTTCTCTCCTGGGCGAAAAGGAGAGAAGTATGTGTGTGTGAGTGTGTGTGTGTGTGTGTGTGTGTGTGTGTGTGTGTGTGTGTGTGTGTGTGTGTGTGTGTGTGTGTGTGTGTGTGCGCGCGCGTGTGCGTGTGTAGCAAAGAGCGAAAAAACATCAAACATGCATTCCACGAAACCGCTCACTGTGGGGCCGATCCATTCGCATTGCCTTGGCCTCGCGATTTTTTTTTTTTTTAGAGCGAAATGCAAAGACGTTTTGAAGAGATTGAAGTTAAAACCTACTGAAATAGAATCCTCTGTCTTCGCAGACGAACTGCAAAGCGTCCACCAATTCTCCTCCGCAAAGAGTTTCTGCCGAGGACACTTGAGAGATGCACAGCGTCATCACCAGGGCGAAGACCAGCGCGCGACTTGACGAAGACATCCTCTTCACCTGCACAAACACAGAGACCAGACACTGTGACACGCTGCTCCGCCGCACGGCATATGGAAAGAAGACCTTTTGTCTTCATCAATTACATTTTTCTAGTTAAAAAAGATCAATAGGCTACACCGTTCGCTTGTTTGAATTTGAAATAAGAGACAACAAACACACAGACTAAACAAACCAAAGCAACGCGTGCGATGCATCACGATAATGCGTTACGGATACAGCATAGGCCTAGTCCAACGATTTACTCATAAATACATTTTAATCTAGTGGCCGGTTATCAGTTATCCTCTCTTCGCTGTAAAGAGAATCGCCCTCCGTCAATGCATGTGTGTTTCTTTTAATTGCTTAACTTGGAGAAAATGGCGCAGTAGGACTATCTGCGCCTGTCAGCCACTCTTACACAATTGTTCCCAATAAGTTGCGATACCGGTCGGTCAATGATGAACCCTGAGCCCCTGACCTGTCGCCCCCTATCTGCAGTCCCGGAGTTCAGCTGACGTCCCAGCGACACGGTCCCACTAGGACCACCGTGTCCGTGAACTTACGCACAGCATACTCCCTACCTTTCAAGATATACCTGTTGCACATACATCCCCAAAAATCTCAATCTCGTTCAATAAAGAAAGCCTACACATGCAGCATAGCTATAGCGTACAAAAACGGAGGAAATGTGGTTGAGGAACTGAGATGTGTTAAAAAAAAAAACAAGTCTATCTTGCAGGAAGCGTCTTAACGCAGTCGCCCGAATGCAAAGTAGGTGTTTGTCCTGATCGTCCGAAATTACCGTCATTTTGCTCCTCTCTGTTCTTCGGCAGGTGTGGCAAAGTGAGAGATGTCCGTTTCTTTGCTGGGTCTCCATGTCAGAGGGAAGGAACGAGTCAACGTTGCGCGTTATTTGGCTTAAGGAAAAATACGTTTTTTTTTTTGCAGGTGAATAAGTTCCCCCAGTTGGTGAGTCTACAGAGGTGGTGTGTGAGATGCTGTCCTGAAGACCAGGCGACAGGCAAAAGTTCTGAGGGACAACTGTTATATAGAAAACACGCCTCTCCCGCCCTCCCTCCGCCTTTGCCCCTCCTCTTCAAAAAAGAAAAAAGAAAAAAGATGGTCCAGTCGTGGTTTGTATTCTGAGAGAATGAGCAGTGGGCTAGGAGAGGAGTGAACGGACGAGAGTCCCAAAATGAGTTACAATTCCACGTACTATTTTTATCCTTTACGCATTGTCACGGAGCCACTGAGCGCGTCTCCCCCAGAAGGATGAACACCAGGAGACGGTTCCTAGGAGAGCATAATGTCACGACTCCGCCCTCGCGTCATTCACATGAACAGTTAGCGTCTAACATGTCTCACCATGTTCCCTGCTCTCTCGACTCTGACTCACATTTGGCGAGATTGTAACGTCTTTCAAATATCGTCTTCACATAGTAAACGTGTTGGCCTATATCGCACAAATTATTGTTAGACAAGCATTTTACCCCGTCAAATGCATTCTGGCTGATGAAGATCGAAGTATCTCCTCCAGATTAAGAGAAGCCATCACAGACAAGTCATACACAATTCCTTCCAAATAATTGAGTGATAGGTCTACTAATTCACCAATGTTTCTCAAAGGCTAAGAGGAAGATATTTGTGGACTTACTTAGGCCTATTTGAAAATGGTTGCGAAGGTTGGCGGGCCAAGCAAGATGTGGAGAATGAGATGATGCCAATATCAGATAGATAGACAGGCAGGCAGACAGACAGACAGACAGACAGACAGCTTACTCTTTAGTGGAAACACCTCCCCGCTACATCACTAGCGATTAATTAGTCCAAGTCATGTAACTTGTGTATAAACTGCATTTACTTTTGTGCTTTAACCTTTCCTCAATCAGTGGTTGAGGATGGAGTGAAGTTCTAGTAACCTCCGGATGACACCTAGCGGCCACTTTAGGAATGGCTGAGGATACAATGGGCCTGCAAACACTGGACGAGAATGTTGGATCGATGTTGCATGATTTGTTTCACATTGCAGAACCGACACGCGTCAAGCCAATGAGATGGTTGCCAGTAATCCATCACTTGTCACTAACTACTTCTTGAAAGACACAATCAAGTACATACATAAAAACAATTCCTGATTGTTTTATTAGGTCTACGTATAATATTGTTTATGTCAGTCCTCAAGTTTTTTGTCCAAGATGGGCAGGGTAATGTTTCGAGTTGACTCCAAGCTGAAAGGTTCTGGGTTCAAACCCCAATGTCCACAGCCAGATGCCAAAACCCTTGTTCCTTGGTGATAAATAAGGATAAGTGAATTTAGTCCAAGCTGTGAGAGGGAGGGAGGGGCTGTGCATATGGGCTAACATAGCCAGTGAATATTATAAATAGTGAGGTAAAAACAGTGAGGTAAAAACAGTGGTGGAGAGGGTGGAGACAATGCAGAGAAGTCTATGTATTTTCCTTTTATTGACAGACTGTACCCTGGAGAAAAATGATTTTCTCAGTCTGTCAGTTTTGCATGTCAGTGAGCGTAGTCTCCAGCTGATCAAGCTCTTCAGCTGAATGATGGTGCTGTAAAGTGGATGACCTTCATTGTCCGTGATGGTGAGGAAAAGTCAACTCTAACCACTTACCTGCTACCTACTTCACCGAACTACCACTACCTAACTTTAAGGTAATTAGAGCAAAAAGTTGCTAAATTGTAAATAGTAGTAGTAGTATTCTTTCTATTATGCATTTACTTTAGCTTAATGACCACCAGTCAATCAGCTCAAAGGAAAGTCCAATATTGTCCTGCTATACGGCGTCCTCTAGTGGCAGAACATCAGCTGCATGGGCCGATTACGACAATGTAGGCCTATCTATCGAGTTTTTTTTTCAAATAAAATTGCAATCCTGCATATCAACAAATAATATTGCATATACTTACATTGTTATATCATAATTAGGTATTCACAGAGTATCTGTGGATACCTATTGTTTTTTTAGGGTGTAGATATTACACACATTATTATTGTGCATAGAAATGCATAATCCTGTTATCCTTCTTTTTTTTTTTTTTTTTCTTATTCTTCCCACCAAGACGTGAAATTAATTCAGCTCTTCATACTGGATCATATGCAAACGTCATGACAAAGGTCTTGTTGAGCCTAGGTGTGCTACTATATTTTCATATTTGTAAACTTTATACTTTTTGATATACAAACGATACTAACGATTTCAAAAGTACAAATATAATAGGCTTTCAATGGCTCACAGCTGTTTGACCACAGCTCGAGGACTACTAATTAGGCTACATTTCCAGCTGGGTACATTTGCCTTGAAACACGCAGCTGTGTGAACCTTATCGTCGGCTCCACTTCGTGCTCCTAGCGATAACGTTTGATTCGCTCATAAGACTCGCCTTTGAGATATATTTCTGAAATTACATTCTGAATTAAAGTAAGTGCTACTGTTTTTGAGTCATTCATTTTGTCGTCAAATGTTACGTTAAGTCTCGATATGAGAACGCAAATTGTCGAGCTGATAGTCAAATCCATTTCTAGAACTAGCGCTACCAACTAGAACTAGCATTCTAGTGCTAATCCTACTCAACGAGTGTTAGTAGGATAGCTAGTTATTATTATTATTATTATTATTATTATTATTATTATTATTCACACCGACACGTGAAATTAATGGAAGCTAAACGACTGACGTGGTTCTACACACTGTTATTTCATGCAGTTGTTTATTGTAATGTGTTGTGTAATGTGCATGTAAGTATGACTGTTCTGGGATCTTTCATGTTCCGGACCCTTTAATTAATCTGTGTTTGTGATGATGTTGAGCCCCATGCTTGTTACAGAACAGCGCTATCTCATGATTCGGTGGTTCTGTTCTGTAAAATAAACGAGACATGCATTTGTGTTCTCAATGTTAGAAGTTGTCTTTTGCGTTTCGATGCAAATTCCACACTGGTGACCCTGACATTAGTTTGCTGGACATATCCAGAGACAATACCATGTCCGTGAACGCTGTTACCCTCAAACTCCCCAAATTCTGGGAATCGTCAGCGTCGGCGTGGTTTGCCCAGACTGAAGCGCAGTTCACGTTGCGTGAGATCACCGTGGATACAACACAGTAGTACTAAGTTGTGTCGGCTGTCGGAAATTCAACAGCATCCATAGTGGTGAGCCTCCTTAAAAATCCTCCTGCAACTGAGAAGTATACAACACTCAAAATGCTACACAAACGCTGAGAGAGCCAACGGGCTTTTCTCCCTTCAAGGGCTAGGTGACAGCAAACCGTCTGAGCTCATGGACCGTATGCTGGATCTCCTGGGCGAGCACAGCCCTGATTTTCTTTTCATTCACCTTTTCATGTGTGAGCTGTCTTCCAAAGTAAGAGCTGCTTTGGCCAACACCACAATCACTGACTATCGGAGAATAGCTGAAGAGGCTGATAAATTTTTCCTGGCGTGTCAAGGGCATTGTGCCATGGTCGCGCTTCTTCCTGCGCACATTGCTCCTGTGACATTGGACGACTCCACACTCATGGCTGCAACCTCTTCTAACCGGCAGCAGTTTTCAGGTCTGCAGCAGTCTTCAGGCCCCCAGCAGTCTTCAGGCTTGTGTTTTTATCACTTATGAAACCTATGAAATCGCTCACAGAGTCACAGAGTCCGTTAGCCTCTGGGTGATATGCGGTCGTGCGGTCACAGCGCAGACGTAAACTGCGTGCCCCAGTCACAGGATATGTCCTAAGGAGTGCTGAAATGGGCAACCCAGGTGCCGATAAATGCCCGTGTCATCTCCACAGATGCCAGCGACGTCAGTGACATAGCCTCAGGCCAACGGGTGGTCCTGTCAACCATGGTCAACAGGTAGGTGAAACCATGAGAGGAGGGCTGAGGGCCAACCAGGTCTACGTTAACATGGTCAAACCGTCTCTCTGGCACCAGGAACAACTCTAACGGGGCTTTAGTGTGGCGCTGTACTTTGGTCCGTTGGCACTCAAGACAGGTGTTAGCCCAGTCCCGAACGTCTTTCTTGAGGCCGCGCCAAACAAACTTTGCTGCAACCAGTCTCTGTGACGCTTTCAAACCTGGCTGGGAGAGACCATTTATGGCATCAAAAGCTTGTGGTTTCCATCCCGAGGAGGACTGCCTATGAAGACGTCACACAGGAGCACGGTGCCGGCATCGCCAAAAACCACCTCCTCTATTTTCAGTCCAGTAGTCGAGATTCTAAGGAGTTGCACGTCTGGGTCTGTGGTCTGGTCCGCTGCCATGCGGTTGTAATCCAAGCCAAGATGGACTGCTACTGCCATGGTGGCGTTCGCCAGGGCTGTCTTAGTGTCAGCAAAGGCCTTGTCCCTGCTCCCTAAGTCCAGTCCACAGCGTGCTTGGGCTTACCTTTTAAGGCCTTGTGCTGGGGCTGCATGAGCTGGGTGGCTCGAGGGATGAAATGGTGGTAAAAATTCACCATGCCGAGGAACTCCTGCAGGGCTTTGACAGTGAGTGGGCGTGGAAACTGTGCGACTGCTTCCAGCTTTGATGGGAGAGGGACTACAGCGTCCTTAGTGACTCTGTGTCCCAGGAAATCGATGGTGGAGAGATCAAACTGGCACTTGGCGGGGTTGACAATTAGCCCGTGTTGGCTGAGTCGCTCAAAAAGTGCGTCGTCCATACATACACACAAAATACACAAAAAGAAAGGGCACTTCTCGTAAAACAGTCCATGAGGCATTGAAAAGATTAAGTGGCGTTTTTAAGGCCAAAAGGCATCCTCCGAAACTCAAAAAGACCAAATGGCATGATCACTGGTGTTTTGGGAATGTCCAGTGAGTGTACAGGCACGTGGTGATATCCCCGGACGAGGTCTAACTTGGAAAAAAATACCCATACCAGCCAGGTGTGCCCATGTCGTCCGGAGATGCTGTCTCGGATTAAAAGTAGCCTGCCTGTGCGGCCGACGCTGGCGGCTACTGAGTGGTGTTTCCCAACCCGCTGAAACTGCGAACGGCATTTGAGAGCCTTCGGTGTCGATGAAGGCTGCTCTTAGTGCCAGCCTTGCCAAGACTTTAACTGGGTCGACAAGCTCCCGTGGGTAATGCTGGGTATCAGGACTGAACCAAAGGAAGACCTACAGTCTTCATCTGCAGAGCTTGTCTATGGCCAGCTGCTGGGGGTTCAAGGGGATTTTGTCCCTAGCACCACTGAATGATGGTGCTAAATCAGGAGCTGATCATGAGGTCAGCCCAGGGCTGATGGTCCCTGGTTGCCATGCCGTCATGGGCTGTGAGACCATCCAGGAGACACTCCTTGTGACATCGGCGGTAGCGCGGCGTCCGTCCAAACACCTCCCTAGACCCGGCCCGGCTTGTTTTTTTAAATTGTAATATTTACACTGAGTGGTGGGGGTGAAGTGGGGAGGGAGGGTGGGGGGGGGGGGGGTTGTACCTTGTAGACCTGCAAATCCCTCCTGTACAAAAACAACAAAAATATGACATTTTAAAAAAGAGCAGCTAAAGAAAGAAAGAAAACCCATGTGTACAATAATAATTGATTTCAACTGTGAGTATAAACTGTGATTCCAAGATTGAAACAGCACAATGTGTTCAAACTGTGGTGATCACAATGCTCAAACATTTTAACTGACTGTAGTTGAACACCAAAGGCGACAATGTGTTTTTAATCTTCTAACTTCCAACTATTTAGATAAGCTAACCTGTAATGCTCAGTGATGGTGTTGGTTCACTGACGTCCCATCGGTGTACACCAGTCATCCCTTGGTTCAGGCTTTTAGAGAGATGGTGGAGAAAGATCCAGAACCCTCTGCACACCCAGAACAAATGGTGGCGTTTAGTCATGAGTTGATGTGAAGTCTCTAAGCGATGTCAATGCTTGTGTCCTGCCTTTCAATGACCGGGAGGAGGAAGGGATGACCGGGAAGGGGGCCAGGGCCTACCGGGGCCAGGGTCTACCGGGGCTAGGGCCTACCGGGGCCAGGGCCTACCGGGGCCAGGGCCTACCGGGGCCAGGGTCTACCGGGGCCAGGGCCTACCGGGGGCCAGGGTCTACCGGGGCCAGGGTCTACCGGGGCCAGGGCCTACCAGGGGCCAGGGCGGTGGACAGGGCCTACCGGGGGCCAGGGCCTACCGGGGGCCAGGGTCTACCAGGGGACAGGGCCTACCGGGGGCCAGGGTCTACCAGGGGACAGGGCCTGCCAGGGCCTACCGGGGGCCAGGGTCTACCAGGGGACAGGGTCTACCGGGGGCCAGGGCGGTGGACAGGGCCTTCCGGGGGCCAGGGCCTACCGGGGGTGCCGGGGGTCCATCGTTGGTAGGACGGCCCGGCCCTGGTAGGGAACCTGCTGCTTCTTATTGCCCCTTTTCTGGCTTCAGGCGGCAGCCAGAGCCCATGCACGGAGGGACATGCCGGAATGTGCCGCGGTGATACAGGCTTCCTGGCTGTCATCCTCCTTAGCCACAGCAAACTTGGGCAGCTTAACCCAATGATGGTGGAGAGGGTTAGGCTAGGGTTAGGGTTAGGGTTAGGACAATCCTCCCATTGGTGGAGTTAGCTGGGGTTGCCAACTCAGGCAGTCTGACTCCACGACGGTGGCGAGGGTTATATGCCGCTGGCTTGGCCTCAGTAGGAGGGCGGGGGGGTCCTCTCCATGGTCTCCATGATGTAGAGACTTTAAGATTTGACAAATACTTATGTCCTTAATCATGCAGTATTTGTTTCTCAATCTAGGAATATAAATTGTTGGAGTAATTACATATTACACCCAAAGGGGCACAGTAGAGGACTAAATGTCTGTCATGTGACAAGTGAATGAAACGGCGTTGGTTGCCGTCACAGTGTCTCATTACTTCACAACATAACATGTATCAGAAGTGGATTAAGACTCGGAAGAAGTCACGGTTGCACACAGAAAAACAATATTTGCCCTCCGTGAGTACAATGCATGAAGAACCGTGTGAATACCTAAATGTTGGAGGCTATTAGACAGTAACAGTGACTTAGCTGATAGCTTGTTACAGCTGATAGTTGTAAAATAGCGGCACAGCGACTTGAACCTCGGCGACCAGCAATTTTACCGCCATAAAATATGACTATACTGTATATACAAATGTACACAACGTTTATTGATGCGGCATTACTTCTATATTATTACTACTACGGTGTTACCATTGTTATTGGTTATCAAACGATGATTTCCACGAAATCGATTCACTGTTAAGACTTGAGTTACAATTACAGACATAATTGTGAATGTTCATAAATGTAGCTATTAAATTCAATGAATTGTTAACTTTTCGAGCGGTTGTGGTGCTCCTTCATATGAGCGGAGCGCGGTGAGAAAGGCTTGTCACGCCCGGAGCGTCGAGAACAGCGTTTCACTTCAATTGAGGTGAATAATACAGATTGAATTAATTTCATTAATGACATGTTATCATTTCCCATTGACGCACTAATAATATAATAGACATAAACTAGGTGTGAGAGTCGGCGGGGCAGAGATACGCGACACGTCTCTATTGAGCTCTATGTATTACATTTAGCTCAATATAGCTTTCACATTTCATCGAATTTGTAATTAAAATGTTGTCTTTAGACCATTGAGGCATTATATAATACTATCATTGACCGTCTCTAAGACCAGTTCATATAATACCATCATTGACCGTCTCTAAGACCAGTTCACCCCTCCTTGAGCCGCCACCTTAACGTGGTGGAGGGGTTTGCATGTCCCAATGACCCTGGGGGCTATAATGTCGGGGGCTTCATGCCCCTGGTAGGGTCACCCAAGGCAAGCAGGTCCTAGGTGAGGGTCCAGACGAAGAGTGGCTCAAAGATGCCAATGATGAAGAAAAACTTTGGGACTGGGTTTCCCTTGCCCGGACGTGGGTCACCGGGGCCCCCCCCTGGAGCCAGGCCTGGGGAAAGGGCCCGTTGGCGAGCTCCTGGTGGCCGGGTCTACGACTGCGGGGCTCGGTCGGTCGAGCCCGAAGGGACGTCGCGGGACCCCCTTCCCATGGGTTCACCACCCGTGGGAGGGACCAAAGGGGTTGGGTGTGATGTGAGCTGGGTGGCAGCAGGAGGCGGGGACCTGGGCGGTCCGACCCTCGGCTGCAGAAGCTAGCTCTGGGGATGTGGAACGTCACCTCTCTGGCGGGGAAGGAGCCTGAGCTGGTGTGTGAGGCTGAAGGCCAATTTACACCAGAGCCGTTTTAGAAGCGTTTTTTAGTCGGCCGTCAGACGGCCGTCAGACGGCCGACTGCCGCTGGTGATAGAATTCCATTCAAACCAGTGCACTGATTTACACCGGCAGCGTTTTACGCCCGTCTCACGGCCGACCAAAGCTTAACTTTACGCTTCACTTCTATTTTTAAGCGTTTCTGAAGCGTCTCGTTTGACGTGTACGCCTATTATCTTATTAAATATAGCCAAACAAACAGCGGCGGTGTGAATTGATACGCCAACGTTACGCTCACGTTACGCTTTCGCCTGCGGTGTAAATTCCCAGTGAGAGGTACTGGCTGTATATAGTCGGGCTCACCTCGACACACAGTTTGGGCTCTGGAACCAGCGTCCTTGAGAGGGGTTGGACTCTTTTCCACTCTGGAGTTGCCCCTGGGGAGAGGCGCCGAGCGGGGGTGGGAATGCTTATTTCCCCCCGGCTCGGTGCCTGTACGTTGGGGTTCACCCCGGTGGACGAGAGGGTAGCCTCCCTCCGCCTTCGGGTGGGGGGACGGGTCCTGACTGTCGTTTGTGCTTATGCACCGAACGGCAGTTCAGAATACCCACCCTTTCTGGAGTCCTTAGGGGGGGGTGTTGGAAAGCGCTCCCTCTCGGGACTCCCTTGTTCTGCTGGGGGACTTCAACGCCCATGTGGGCAATGACAGTGAGACCTGGAGGGGCGTGATTGGGAGGAACGGCCCCCCTGATCTGAACCCGAGTGGTGTTTTGTTATTGGACTTCTGTGCTCGTCATGGATTGTCCATAACGAACACCATGTTCAAGCACAAGGGTGTCCACATGTGCACTTCGCACAAGGACACCCTAGGCCGCAGTTGATGATCGACTTTGTAGTTGTATCATCGGACTTGCGGCCGCATGTCTTGGACAATCGGGTGAAGAGAGGGGCGGAGCTGTCAACTGATCACCACCTGGTGGCGAGTTGGCTCCGATGGCGGGGGAAGATGCCGGTCAGACCTGGCAGACCCAAACGTACTGTGAGGGTCTGCTGGGAACGTCTGGCTGAATCTCCTGTCAGAACGAGCTTCAACTCCCACCTCCGGGAGAGCTTCAACCATGTCCCGGGGGAGGCGGGGGACATAGAGTCCGAGTGGACCCAGCGGTAAGGGATGCCGTCAAGCTGAAGAAGGAGTCCTACCGGACCTTTTTGGCCTGTGGGACTCCTGAGGCAGCTGATGGGTACCGGCGGGCCAAGCGGAGCGCGGCTTCGGCGGTTGTGGAGGCAAAAACTTGGGTGTGGGAGGAGTTCGGTGAGGCCATAGAGAACGACTTCCGAACGGCTCCGAGGAGGTTCTGGACCACCATCCGGCGTCTCAGGAGGGGGAAGCAGTGCTCTGTCAACACCGTGTACAGGGGGGACGGGGTGCTGCTGACCTCAACTCGGGACGTTGTGAATCGGTGGGGGGAATACTTCGAAGACCTCCTCAATCCCACCAACACGCCTTCCACTGAGGAAGCAGGGTCTGGGGACTCGGGGGGGGACTCTCCTATCTCCGGGGCTGAGATCGCCGAGGTGATTAAAAAGCTCCTCGGTGGCAAGGCCCCGGGGTTGGACGAGATCCGCCCCGAGTTCCTAAAGGCCCTGGATGCTGTGGGGCTGTCTTGGTTGACACGACTCTGCAGCATCGCGTGGACATCGGGGCAGTGCCTCTGGATTGGCAGACCGGGGTGGTGGTTCCCCTCTTCAAAAAGGGGGACCGGAGGGTGTGCTCCAACTACAGGGGGATCACACTCCTCAGCCTCACCCGGTAAGGTCTATTCGGGGGTCCTGGAGAGGAGGGTCCGTAGGATAGTCAAACCTCGGATTCAGGAGGAGCAATGTGGTTTTCGTCCCGGCCGTGGAACTGTGGACCAGCTCTATACCCTTAGCGCGGTCCTCGAGGGTGCATGGGAGTTCGCCCAACCAGTCTACATGTGCTTTGTGGACTTGGAGAAGGCGTTCGACCGTGTCCCTCGGGGAGCCCTGTGGGGGGTGCTCCGGGAGTATGGGATACCGGGCCCGCTGATACGGGCCGTCGGGTCCCTGTACTCCCGGTGCCTGAGCTTGGTCCGCATTGCCGGCAGCAAGTCGAGCCTGTTTCCGGTGAGAGTTGGCCTCCGCCAGGGCTGCCCTTTGTCACCGATTCTGTTCACAACTTTTATGGACAGAATTTCTAGGCGCAGCCAGGGCGTTGAGGGGTTACGGTTCGGTGGCCTCAGGATTGCGTCGCTGCTTTTTGCGGATGATCTGGTCCTGTTGGCTTCATCGGGCCGTGACCTTCAGCTCTCACTGGAGCGGTTCACAGCCGAATGTGAAGCGGCTGGGATGAGGATCAGCACCTCCAAATCCAAGGCCATGGTTCTCAGCTGGAAAAGGGTGGAGTGCACTCTCTGGGTCGGGGAGGAGATCCTGCCTCAATTGGAGGAGTTCAAGTATCTCGGGGTCTTGTTCACGAGTGAGACTGTTTTAGTCTTCATATTTCTGCTGTGAAATGGCTTTAGAAAGTAAATCTAAACAGAGTGCATCTACATTTCCTTCTGTGCATTTCTAAAAGTACTACATTTGGGTTGAGTCTGTCCTCTGTCCCTTTAACATGATTGGAGCTGACCCTGGACCTCTGCACCTCAGGGAGGGGGAATCTAAAGCCTAGTGCTGTAATGCCCTTATGGAACCACAAGTGGCAGCATTGTTGCAGGAACATGTTTACCTATACACTGTACATTGTGGTGGAACCCCCCTCAGGTTCAGGGTGGGGGTGAAGATAGGTGGTGTGGTAGTGTTGGTGGGGAGACGGGCTATGACTTGCAAATACCTCAGACTCTGCAGCCCCCCTTTTCTGTCACCAGCAAATCATAATTGTATTTCTTTAAGTTTAGCTAGTTGAGTTATTCAGTTAATGGATTATTAGTGTGGTTACAACGCAAGGCACAATACTGAGACAGCGTCTACACTGAGGGCAGCGTCTGTGAGGACAGGGTCTCCACTGAGGGCAGCTTCTGTGAGGACAGGGTCTACACCAGGGGTGTCAAACATACGGCCCGCGGGCCAAAACCGGCCCAATAGGGGGCTCAACCCGGCCCGCTGGATGAATTTTGAATGTACAAAAATGCATAAAAGACACAAACTCGAAATTCTTAAAACAATGCTATTCTATCATTGAGTTGGAAACCTGTGTGCTTGGTGTGTGATTAACAAGTGTCGGTGCTCAAGGAATATAATATCCGGCGCAACTACGAGACTCATCATGGCGAAAATACAACATCTTGTGGAAACCTTAAATCTGAGGTTGTTCATGATATGTTTTGTAAAATGATATTTCATTAAATATGAAGATTGCTGTACTTCTTTGCATGAAAACAAAGGGAAAAGCATGGACTTATTGTTATGTATAGGTAATTCTGGTGTGATTGCAATAGTGCGGCCCACTTGACATCTCATTAGGCTGTATGTGGCCCCTGAACCAAAATGAGTTTGACACCCCTGGTCTACACTATGAGAACAGGGTCTACACTGAGGGCAGCATCTGTGAGGACAGCGTTTACACTGAGGGCAGCGCCTGTGAGGACAGCGTTTACACTGAGGGCAGCGTCTGTGAGGACAGTGTCTACACTGAGGGCAGCGTCTGTGAGGACAGTGTCTACACTGAGGGCAGCGCCTGTGAGGACAGCATCTACACTGAGGGCAGCGTCTGTGAGGACATGGTCTACACTGAGGGCAGCGTCTGTGAGGACAGGGTCTACACTGAGGGCAGCGTCTATGAGGACAGGGTCTAGACTGAGGGCAGCGTGTGTGAGGACAGCGTCTACACTGAGGGCAGCGCCTGTGAGGACAGCGTCTACACTGAGGGCAGCGCTTATGAGGACAGCGTCTACACTGAGGGCAGTGCCTGTGAGAACAGGGTCTACACTGAGGGCAGCGCCTGTGAGGACAGCGTCTACACTGAGGGCAGTGCCTGTGAGGACAGGGTCTACACTGAGGGCAGCGCCTATGAGGACAGCGTTTACACTGAGGGCAGCGTCTGTGAGGACAGGGTCTACACTGAGGGCAGCGCCTATGAGGACAGTGTCTACACTGAGGGCAGCGCCTGTGAGGACAGGGTCTACACTGAGGGCAGCGTCTATGAGGACAGGGTCTACACTGAGGGCAGCGCCTATGAGGACAGCGTTTACACTGAGGGCAGCGTCTGTGAGGACAGGGTCTACACTGAGGGCAGCGCCTGTGAGGACAGGGTCTACACTGAGGGCAGTGTCTGTGAGGAAAGGGTCTACACTGAGGGCAGCGTCTATGAGGACAGGGTCTACACTGAGGGCAGCATCTGTGAGGACAGTGTCTACACTGAGGGCAGCGTGTGTGAGGACAGCGTCTACACTGAGGGCAGCGCCTGTGAGGGCAGCGTCTACACTGAGGGCAGTGCCTGTGAGGACAGCGTCTACACTGAGGGCAGTGCCTGTGAGGACAGGGTCTACACTGAGGGCAGCGCCTATGAGGACAGCGTTTACACTGAGGGCAGCGTCTATGAGGACAGGGTCTACACTGAGGGCAGCATCTGTGAGGACAGGGTCTACACTGAGGGCAGCGCCTACGAGGACAGGGCCTACACTGAGGGCAGCGTTTGTAAAAGCGACACAGAGCTATGCTGTCAAAGCGAAGGTTTACGGTTTGATGTAATATCTGCGCTGTTCAGCGGTCAACAGTTTTGTGATACAGCTTACTGGTGTCACAGCGTGGGTTCTGCCCTGGTTCATCGGAGGGCCCTGTCTCCATGTGATCACTGATGCATTCGTAGATATTGTGGCTGATAGAAGCCACCCCAGTATCCCAGGATAAAGCATTAGCATTTTGAATTTGTGGAAAGATGATCATAAACATAAGCGTAGGGAGCAAGAGCACACTCTATGCGCACTATGTATATATGGACGGATGTGTGTGTGTGTGTGTATATATGAATGGATGTGTGTGTGTGTGTGTGTGTGTCTGTATATATAAGGATGGATGTGTGTGTGTGTGTTTGTGTGTGTGTGTCTGGTTGTGTGTGTGTGTGTCTGTGTGTGTGTGTGTATATAAGGATGGATGTGTGTGTGTCTGTGTGTGTGTGTGTGTGTGTTTGTGTGTCTGTAGTAAGAAGTGTCCCTGTGAACCGTGTGAAAAGGCGGTTGCTGGGGTCGGTGGTACTGTGATTATCTTTGGTGACTGCTGGCAGTCCTGCTTTACGTTGTATTTTTATGTACAAATATGTCCATAGTATCGTTTACTAAACTTACTAAACTATATAATCCTTAACATATAACAAAATGTACATGGCACAATAGATTTTTTGGTTTTATAGTCAACACAGAAGCCTATGTTAGATGATGGACAGGGCAGGGCAAGAAAAAGGCAGAAATCATGTCTGTTTAAAAAGTTTGATTTATTCATAAGTTATAATAGCTGTCAGGCACTAAAAGAACACTGATCTTTTCGGTACACCAGGCACAAATCAAAAGTCACCTCCACCTCATGTTTTCACTTAAGACTGTTTGTGTCATATTGTGCTTCACACCCAGACAAATCAAACACACAGCTTCAACCAAACAGTTCATGCCAACATAAGTCTCTGCAGACTTCAGACAACATAGGGCCCATGGAGACTACGCAGAATGAGAAGCCTAGAGAATACTTTTTAAATCAATATAAAAACTATTCTTTTTTTTAAGAATATATATAGTCCATAAATATGTTGGAGGGTGGACATTTATAGAAAAATATAATAATCAAAGACCACTAGGATTCAGCACTTCTGTAGTATGGATGACATGTGTTAGTGCATAGATAAGTGAGTACAGCGGGAAAACAGCCAGTCTATCCATCGCCCTCCAGTTTCATCCTGACATTCTTTTTTTTTATTACATTTTGTCAGCACAAGTGCTTGAATTTCTTCAACGTCCTCTGGACAGACCATTACGATGCCTTGATGTGGATACTTAATACTGTAAAGGCAACAAAGAATAAAAAGGCCGCCTGATCAAGTCTGTGCATTTTACTCTACTGCTATAACTGTATTTTATCTTCCTTTTTTCCCAAGTACTGGTAGACTCATTTGGCTATGACTTTGGTATCGTTTTGTTTTGCAATTGCTATCAAAATGCATGACATTTTCTAAAATCTTACCAACTAAAACTCCAAATGTACTAATACAATTCCAAACAGTATTGATGAAAATATTGATTAACCAAAATGATCTGCAGGATGTGACTTGAAGAAAATGACTGTTGTTGTTGAAAATGAATGTTTTACTGATTCACACATATTGTTATCACTGCTGCATGTCTTTTCAGAATTCTCTCTTACTTTATACAACACTTGAATAGCACGTTTAAGTGTTATTCAGGAGTTTGCGGGGCATCTGAATAAAACCCAAAAATAAAACACGGCAACAACGGCATACTCACCATACTATTTATTCCACCAGTTAAAGTCTTCAAGTCCTGGCAGGCAAACACCATATTGATTTAACAAGTCTGTGTTTGTTCAGTAAATTACCACCAGCACCACCGCCACCACCACCACCACCACCACGTGACTCATATCTGTGGAAGTGCACACACTTAACTCCCCCCCCTGAGCTTCTCTGTGACGAAGAGGCAAACTGAAAGACGTATACCATGGCGGGTTCTTCCTTCTCTTTTGGGACAATAAGGTCTCTATGTAGTGGTGAGAGGCTCAGTGCTCAGCCAGGGCCCTCTGACAGAGGTAGAGCAGGCAGTCTGGCAGCTCTGGCAGGGAGCAGCGCAGCCACACGGCCAGACAGCCTGCGTTGACGCGGCAGTGCATCAGGCAGGGCTGGCCCTGCAGCAGCTGGCACGCCACGATGCCCTCGGAAGCTGCAATCACAAGGACGTCTTTTTAACAAGCAGATTGTATACTTTGTAGTTCAAGCCAGTCAACTGAGCTCTTACTGATGGGCGATATATATATATACAGTATAGATAGATAGACAGACAGACAGACAGACAGACAGACAGACAGACAGACAGACAGACAGACAGACAGACAGACAGACAGACAGATAGATAGATAGATAGATAGATATAAGATCGCCACAAGACCAGTAATTGTCTCAGGATTGTGTAGACATTATGCATTTGCGTATTTAACAATGAGTCATTGTGTTAATAAGAGGGTGTTTCTCAGGTGTGTTGAGGGATGCTATAACTCCAGTCTCCCCACCGATGATGTCCACGATGTGGAGCTGCAGTCTGTCCCTCAGGAGGCCCAGCGTGGCCCGGAGGGGGTCTGGGCTCTGGCTGAGCAGCGCCAGGTTCTGCTTGGTGTCGTTGGAGGAGGCCAGCCACAGCCTGCCGTACTCCTCTGTGGACACGCTCAAAGGCCTGCTCCCACAGGGAACACAGAGGCAGGTAAAGTGGGATGGAAAATGAGACATCGCCGTACGCACGATGAAGGCTTGGGTTTGGAACATTCTCCCTTATGAGCCCAAGGATGAGTTATTTTATTGAGCATACTCAGAGTAGGCTCAATAAGGACAATATCAATTGTTGAGCTCAATACATTGCAATCTTGCTTGTACTCTCAAACGCGGCCATTTCTCATGGTCAATTTACAAAAGTCAGTTTAGGGCGAATTTCCACTGCTAAAGTCAGCCAACAAATGAGCAACTGAAGAGAAGTTGAATGGCGCACCTGATGAAGTTGCTGAGAGACAGTGTGTAGGTGAACCGTGTGCTCTGAGGCTCCCCGTCAGGCAGCCGGTAGGACGCCTGGCCGTTCAGCTCCATGTGGACGGAGGGCCTGCTGGGGACCAGGGAGTACTGGAACACCGCCACGCTGTGGCTCTCCAGCTGCTCTGGGCCCGTGTCACCAGACACACTGGACACCTGCACGCCCACAACACACACAGCCTTACTTTCAAAAGACATTGGAAACATTTTTGGTGTTTGGTGCCTTGCTATGTATTGCTATGTATATTAGGGATTCAGCGTGAAACCTATATATCTCATATTAACCATAGCTCAGAGTCTGGTTGGTAAAAAGTTAAAATTTGGTAAAAAGTTTTTAAATTTGGTCAATTTATTCATATTCCTGGTGACCAGGCATCCAAATGAACCTGGGGCGCCTAAACCGCCCAGAATGATACCAAGTTCTGAAACTTGGCTTACAGACCTTATTTTACATGCTGAACATGTTTGCCTCTTTGACCCTTTGTGTCTGTCTGGATAGATTTCTCTGTACAGTGAACATTTCAGGAAAACTTATACATAGCCACTGCCCCAAATGATACACACATTTATATTCAAAAGAGATTTTTGATTTGATTTAAGGCAAATCTAAATATGCTAAATATTAATATTAAGCATAATACACCATGTTGCCTACAGGGGGGGCAAAACTCACACATGACCCGGTCTACTATTAAACCAGTGTCTGTTTGAGTGTGTGTGTGTGTGTGTGTGTGCGTGCATGTATCTGTATGTCTGTGTGTGTTTGGATGTGTGTGTGTTTTGGGGGCGGGGCTGCGTGGGCTGGGAATACCTTTCCTGACTGCTCGCAGTCCTAGTGTTTTATTATTGTATTCGTTTCATTTGGGACAATGTACAACAAGGCAATTGGAGGAGATGTATTGGACGAGATTATACCATCTGCCTAACTTCCATCCACAGTCCAAGGGCAGGTACCAGTAGCCCCACACAACATAGGTTTGAATACAACATCTTGAAGAAGTACCTCAAGGTCTCCGGAGGTCATCTGCAGTGCAAAGTGTGGAGCGTCTGAGTGGGACGTGTTGCAGACGAACACCACGAGCAGCGAGGAGCGCTCTGTCTGCACGCAGCAGGCGGACAGCGCCAGGCTGCCGTGGGAGCAGAGCGGGGAGATCTCCGAGCGGGGCAGCGAGGACAGCTCCTCGGGGAGATGGCGGCTCAAAGGGCAGAGGTCGGCATGGTGAGGCTCACCGCGCGAGGCAGGGTCGACGGGGACCACGCCGTTCACCCCGCCGACAGACGCGCTCGCCCTGCTGTCCGTCGCGAGGGCCTCCTGGGAGCGACACGGGCTGCTGATGCTGGCGGTGAGGTCGTCGAGGAGGAGGGGGGCGGAGTCAGCCGGAGAGGAAGCCGAGTCCAGAGGGCTGCTGCACAGCAGGTTCCTCGTGGCACTCTGATCGCCGAGG
Organism: Urophycis tenuis; assembly: GCA_036785325.1. Lineage (NCBI taxonomy): Eukaryota > Metazoa > Chordata > Actinopteri > Gadiformes > Phycidae > Urophycis > Urophycis tenuis. The sequence goes on from JAXIVH010000013.1 coordinate 1,328,588, forward strand.
GGGGAGGGGGAGGGGGAGGAAGAGGCGGAGTCACACGGTTGCTCGCTGGCTCCCGAGGATGACCCTTGACCCTTGGCTTTCCTCCTGAAGCGATGGCGCGTCGGCTCTGCTTTCCCCATCTGCTGAGACGGGTGGAGGCGTTAGGATGGTCAGTCAGGTCAGACGGTGTCGGAGCGCAGCGGAGTCAGATCTCACCAGACATGGTCCAGAGGAGCTCTGGGAGCCCAGACCCACGAAGAGCGAGGAGGCCAGCTGCTGCTTCTCCCGGTCGGCCTCGGGGGTGGGCCTTGAGACGGGGGCGGGCAGCGCGGCCAGGGGAGACGCAGAGCCCCCCTCCTGGAGGGCCAAGAGGCCCAGGGAGCAGGGGACCTCCACCTGGGCCGCCTCCTCCACCTTCACCGTCGCCTCCGTCTGGGGCAAGTAGCCCTCCTTCCCCCAGACACGCTTCACACCCTCCAGCTTCAGAGCACTACAGCTGAGACAGAGTGAAACATGTCACAACACCAGCCGGCACCAGGTCCAGCTCTACGTTAGTACAGTCCATTATTTAATTAACTACCAGTTACTACAGTAACTGCTGTGTTTAATGGGGTGATTAAGAAATAAGGGTTAGGGTTAGAGGTATGTTCTAACACCGTACCCTCCTTTGGGTGACAACTCGGTGCTGTTTCCTGACAGGCCGGAGCTCACAGACAGCACGGTGGGAGACAGTCTCTCTGCTATACTGCAGGAAGACATGCTGGGAGGCAGCGACAGACCATAAGGCTCCACGCTAAGAGCTGAGGAGGGAAAAGCACCAAAATGGGAACAGTTAAGAAAAGCTTCTCGGGGTTAGGGTGCGTGTTCCAGCCAGGCAAGGGGTTGGCCATCCTCCCTGCTCATTAATGACATCACTAAGGGGGTCCTAAGGGGGGGTCAAACTCATTCTCACCCCGGGCCACATCAGCATTATGGTTGCCCTCAAAGGGCCGGTTGTAACTGTAAGACTATATACACTTAACTACATATTGTTAAGCAACTGTCTCTGCATTTCATTATTATTTATTCAAGTGTACAAATATTGTACATGCATTTATAAACGTTTGTAAATGTAAAAATGTATGGATGCACTGGAACCACTGCAATCTAGCGGCAGGATTTTGGGGATCACAAAATGGTGGGAGATGTAGTTCATGGTGGCGGTACGCTGTGAAGCAGCACATGTCTTTTAAGCTCTCGCGGGCCACAACAAATGAGGTGGCGGGCCTCGAGTTTGACACGCGTGACACCAGCGTGTCTACCAGGGACTGAGCGGCCAGTGGTACCTTTTTCCTGCGCTAGCTCCTCTTGTCTCTGATGGGGGGGCTTGTACGGGGCGGCGCCCGCGGCCAGAGCCTCCGACACAAACCCATCCAGAAAGGACAGCGAGGAATCCACCTGTCAGAGTCATGGGGCACGTTGTCAAGGAGACAAGGAGACATTATGTCATGGAAAAATCTCAAGTCAATTACTTGGTCTTAGTCTATTGTTATTTACATTTAGGGGATTTAGCAGACGCTTTAATCCAAAGCGACTTACAAAGAGTACATTTGTCATAAGAAGGTGAAACATTTCATTGCGGCTAATGCAGTAAGAAAGTCACCAGAACAAGTTTCAAGCATTTCAACTGCTAGGTTAACCCTTGTTATCCACATGTATTTTATGAGGTTAGAATAATAATAATAGAATAATCAACACAGTTTCAGGTCAGTAGAATAGTAATAATAGAATACTCAACACAGTTTCAGGTCAGTAGAATAATAATAATAGAATACTCAGATACTAGTGGTCAAACTCATTTAAATATTGGGAATCTGCAACATGCTGAACATTTCACCAAGCACCACAGCCCAACTGTCCACATATAAGTGAAGTGGCTCTTTGAGAGGCCCGTTACCTCCAGGGGCTCCGGGCCCCCTCTGCGCGGCAGCACCCTGGCCCGGAGCTCTGCGTGGGACGCCAGGTGCTGCAGCTCGTGGAGCTTCTGTCTCAACACCGTGTCCAGGGAGCCGCAGTGCCTCTCCGCCAGCTCCTGGGCCACGGCCACGCAGGCGGGGCCTTCACACAGCTTGGTCATGGCCATCAGCACCCAGCTCTTGGTTTCACAACTGCTGTGTCTCAGGTCAAGGAGCTGGGCCAGAAGTCTCAGGACAGTGGCTGGCTGGAGGCCTTCCTTCAAGCAGGCGTATTCCCCCAGCACCTGGTCCACAGGGAGAAGGAGGGCACAACACAGCACACTGAGGTCCTCTCACCTGGAGGCTGTTGGAGGTACACGGTGTAGGCTGGAACGTATGGGTCGATAGTTGTAATGAAACGATCACATTTGTACTTTCATTAATTAATACAATTTTAAACAAGTGTTTTAAGTTCTTGTAGCTTCAGAAATGTATACATAGTGACTTTCTATAAATAACAAAGAAATGCATTATTCATTGACTGCCAGTCAAACAAACCAAGTACACAACAATAGAATGCATAAGGTGATGAGCATTTGCCAATTCGTCAATTGCCCCCCTAACGAGTTAATGATGACGATGGTGATTTGACTATATGGTGTGTGTGTGTACCATATAGCTTCATTCTCAATATACGTTAATTACTTTGTAGATGCAATGTATACATAAGTGATGGTAGTGATGCTCACCCAGCTGATGACCTGGAGGAAGCGCTGGGACAACCTGTCTGGGCGGTCCTGGAGAAGAGACAGGTAGGACTCCACAGCCAGCAGCCTCAGCTGTCGGTCCTCCTCCACACTCTCAGACCCTGGGGCCACACAGTCAGACTCGGTTCAGCAGGATTTTCTAACAAATGCCAGGAGATTGGAAACGTGAAAGCTTCTGAGAGGTGATCATACCCTCAGACAGGAGTCTCAGGAAGCTGTTTGGGATGTCAGGCTGCATCTGGTCTCCGACCAGCAGAAATACTGTGTTCATGGTCTGAATGAACCATGCATTGTCCGGGGCATATGTAGTTTAGTTTATAGGAAGATTCTAACACTCGGCTATGGCTAACTTTTTTGTAAAATACCAGGAATACCAGTACAGCAATAATGAATGTTTCACGAAGTCAAGAGGCCGCTTGATTCATTAAATAAGGATTATATACAGTATGTAAGACATCCTGAGCAATCATCCATATGAAAAATACTCTTATAATGTACATGTACCTTTTTGCCACTTTGAACCTAGTGTATACTCACAGAGAGTTGCATGCTTACAGGAAAAAATCTGGGTTTTTCCACACAGGACACGGGACAGTTTGAAAATGGTGACCAATGATTTAAAGTGACGCATACAGAGGATGTGTACTTAACAACATCACCGGACAAAATAACTAAAAACAATTTATAAGTCTATCAAAGAACATCATCACTTGTGACTTAGCTACTCAACGCTGTCGTAGGCCTTTCGGCCAGGTCAGCCCACCATAGCCTCTCCAATGTCATTGGAAAGGGAGAGGTGAAGGGTGGTGATGCTCAGTTATTTCCAAACTGCAACCTCACTGCTAGATGCAACTGAATCCTACACACTCCACCTTTAACTATCAGTTACATGTAAGGATCATTCCGCAATGGAGATCATGCACCACAAATGAATTAACGGCTAAACCCTCAAGTGTCAATAGTGGAAAACTAATAGTGAAGGATATTTTTCTGCCAGCTCTGCGACCTTTCCTCCAAGGTCTATTGTGACGTAGTCGTCTTTACTGTGGCGGAGGAACTCCAGCAGCTTCTCAACAATAACCTTCACATTCTGGCCGTTGGTGATCCGAAACAGCAGCTCCAGTGTCTAGAGGAAAAGCACAACAATAGTATGTTACATTAAGTTTGAACTTGAGTAACTGTAAACAAATTGGATCAGAAGGATGAGGCAAGTCAAAATTTAATTGGTGCATGATTGTAACATCACAAAAATATTTGCTGTTGTCTAAATTGAAGAAAACAGCTCAAAACAACAAAGTGCACAAGTCAGTTAGCTGTCCAATATAAATACAAATAAAAGTCCCCACGCTGTTCATCCCAGCTCATCCAACAAGAAACCCCTGGCTGACATCCCACCTCTCGCTTTATAATGAGGTCTGAGTGGTCCAGGCACTCGATGATGGTCATCTGGTGCTGCAGAGCCAGGTTAGCATCCTGCTGCACCACATAGGTGAGGGCTTTGAGACCTTCAACAGCAAAACAGGTTCTATGTGTTACTATACATGTGTATGTATAATGTATAATCTATGTACCATGATAAATATGCTCTGTGTATATATATATAGATAGATAGATAGATGGATAGATGGATAGATGGATAGATGGATAGATGGATAGATAGATAGATAGATGGATAGATGGATGGATGGATGGAGAGAGAGAGAGAGAGAGAGAGATAATATTGGTGTATCAAGTAAATGTGGATCAAGCTGAATCCAAATCTTACCCAGGTATTTCAAGTTTATTTTTGGTGACAAAACAAAGTTGCCAATACACTTTGCAGCTTTTTCCAAAAGCTCAGCTTTAGGGTGAATTGTGTAAATAGTTTTCACACACTCGAATAATATTGCTGTTAAAAACAAAAAAAAAGATTTTTACACTTGGAAATGATGGATTTACTCAATTGTTATTCATCAAAATGGAAATGGCATGATGACACCATGATGGATTTAAGGTACCGTAGGTGATGTTGTGGTTCATCTCTGCTCGCCGTAGTGACTCATCAAGGACTTCATACATCAACTCACTTGTACTGCAGAGACATTATAGGATCAGATGTCTGACGTCCTGTACAAACATCACGTCATCCAAACGTATCAAACAGACAACAGAGATTCCTGACTTACCTCCTGTCGTTGTTCCCCAGTAAGGAGAGTATTCTGAGGAGTTGGATTTGAAGCCAGGGAGCGGGAACACTGTGGTAGTTAAAATCAATGGGCAGTTTCCCTCCCACCACCTGCTTTAAGATGGTCACGAAGCTCCCCGTGAGGTCCTTGTAACTCTCCGGCTTCTCCTGTGACAAAAGAATCAGCGGGATGGTGATATTGTAACTTTGATAACAACTCAAAGTTGTAATGTCTAAGTTGAGGAAGGCCCTACCTTGACCATCTCCAAGTAAATGTGTAGTGAAGCAGACATTACGCCCGGGTCCTTGTCGCACAGAGCCTTCCGGAACTTGTTGTGGATGTGCTGGACCTGGTTGGGAGCGATCAGGTAGAACTTGTAGAGGGCCAGAACTGCTTTCCTCCGGATGATTTCTCTGTTAAAAACGGGAGAGTTAGGAGAGTTAAATCCCATTTTGTTATAATACATGAAAAATATGTGTAGGAGAAGATGTCCAGAAGCACAATGCTAAAAAAATGTATTATAAGTGAAGTAATGTTGGAAGAGATATAGAAATAACATCACTGCAGCTACCACTACGCTGCACTGCCACAATAACAATAACAAAAAGCAATGTTTTTTTCAGTCCTTACTTTGGGTGATTGAGTTTCTCCTCCACCAGGGGGAGAACTGCAGGTATCATGTCTTTGGGAAATACTTGACTGACAACTGTCAACGCCATGCACACTTCTATCAGATTTGTGCTCTGAAGATCCTGCAGAGACAACACATCCGATCAGTGTACAAACATCCACATTCACACATTCACAGTGCAATCTCACCGTTTATGTGTTGGGAGGATTGGGAGATTTAGGTTGCGCTAAACCAACTAAACTTAGACAATCAAGCAAATACTCACTTTTAATACAGTGTTGACAAGGAGAAGCAGGAGCTCATGGCTCTCATTCAGAAACAAGGATACAGCCAGGTAACCTGAAAGACAGTAACCAACAATACATGAAAGTATATATATATACATAAAAATAATTCCCTTATTCAGAATGTGTCCACTTAAAAATGTCTTAGTACATTGAGATACTCAATAACATACCGACTCTCTTGTCCAGAGCAGTGCCTTGCTGGGCCAATTTAATGGCATGGATGTAGCTAAAGGAGGCCTCATAACCCAACATTTCACAGTATATTGCCCTCACCATGAGCTCCTTCATCTGCCTCTAAAGTAGACGACACCGCATCAAGAAGTAAAACATATCGCTCAATCAGTCATCCATACATCCATGTCATTTTGACGAAAATGTCAACAAAGTACTCAACATATTAAAAACCAAACTGGAAAATGCCAATACCATGGACGTGGTGGGAGAAGACACCTGCTCTTTGATGGACACAAGTTCACGTTGAATAAGTTTCTCTTCATCCTTGAGGGGAGAATCAAAGAAAACAATAAAGAAACCTGGAGTGTTTTATTGTCCATGCATGAAAGTGACACTATAGTGTGGGCAGTGTATTTTTAGGTGCACACCGTTTCAGCACTACCATATCGGTGTTCCGATGCTCAAATCAAAAACTCACATGTTTCGATGTTAATTCAGTAATCCCTCGGATCAGGTTTCCTAGTTTTGACGTAGACGATAGTTTTCCCGGCTGTGAGTCTAAGGACAGAAGACTCGGCAGCGCTGTTAGGGTCTTTTCAACAACATCACTCATTGTGACACCGAAGAGCTGACTTGATTGAACAGCTGTTTTATCGTAATCGGCCTTTTAATTCATGTGTCCATTGCACTGTAGGTTTATTAGAATAGGACAACATCTACACAAAAATGTTCTACAGTATACCAAGTTGTGAAATACAATTTTGACAGTCCGGCCATTGTTTTGATTCAGCAGCGGCGGCAGCTTATTGATGACGTCACTTCCGCTTTCAATCCAAAACTTTATTTAAGGTTTTAAGAAACAGTACCTTATCTATGACCATATTTCCACCTAACTGCTAAAAATATTATATTTGACTCGTAATCTAAGGTTTTATCCAAAACACAACACAACATACTCATACACACTTTTGTATTTAAACATATGCATTTATTGTGTTTTTTATGTATATAACTCATTTTATAAAGACAGGACTAACACAATCTCAAACAATAATATTTAAAACACAATTTATTGTTTTTTTATGTGTTCATAACATTCCCTTAAATAACTGATATGTACACTAAACTACAGTAAAATAATTACAATAAATATGAAATCACAGCCATTAGATATCTCAATGAAAGGAAGTACATTCTGAGAGTTAAAACATATTTTCACATGGAATTCATTATGGAAAGCGGCCCTAATAATTTAGTGGGTATTTTATCTGGTGGAATGCGTACATCAAGCAAGTGAAAAAGAGAAAGTCAGAACCAGTTTCAAGCTTCAAAAAAATCAAAAAAATATTATTTTGTACATTTACATTAAACATAGTAATATTGCCAGGTAAGTTATTTTGAAAACACAGGCAGTTTTTTGGGTGGTGAGTATGGTCGGTGGTTTTTCGTGGTGGTGTGTATTATAGGATAGAAAATTAGCATATCGTCTTCTTTTCGGCAAAACAATATCCTACCATTTCACTGTTATGTCACCTCTATCCTAAACTGACATTGTACAAGTGTAATTGAAATATACATTTCAAAACTATATCCATTACCCTGAATACTGTGTGATTGTGCTAAATATACTATACTGTTTTATTCCACATGGTTGAATAACTTTCCAATCCTATACATGTATCTACCCTGGTCATAATATCACAGAAGTATATACAGTGCCCTGTCATTGTTTAGCATTAGATATGCACCACAGAATCTGAGCCGCTATTCTCTTGATTGTACCCAAGCAAACTTAACTTTGAGCATCTTTCCTCCAATAGCTCTCTCAATTACTAAGCCTTCATCTGCATCTCCATCTTCATCCTCAAGCCCAGACCTTAAAACAAATTAGAAGAAAACAGTGAGTTACATTTCAAATCGCGACCCACACTAGTGTCATAATAAGCCATCGCGAAGGGAGCATTGAAGAGTGCCGTGGCCGTACCCTGAGGGTGTGATCCCAGGACCCCGTGCAGAAGGCTGTCCCATCAGGGGACACCCGCAGGGTGCTGACCCGGTTCTCATGTCCAAAGAGGATGGACACTCGGGTTCCCTTCAGCACGTCCCACACATTGATGGTGTAGTCGTTGTAGCCACCGAAGAGCAGACGCCCTGAAGCACAAACAGCAATCAAACAAAGCAAAACGAGACACATGCAGTTCTGCCTTATGCAGGCAACAGGAACTCAAGATATTTGAAAATATATAAAATAATCTTGTTTAAAAACTCTTACCACTAAGAGAAAAGTCAACACTGGAGACACCAAATATTATGCTTTCTTTGGAATAAATAGCGACCTCTCTGTCCGCTCTCAGGTCATACAGACGACACTGTGACACAAACACAAAGCTTGCCGTTTCAGTCTTAGCATGGTAGTTTAAATGTGTTGCCAGCAGCACAACATGAGCCAGCAGCTCTTGTGGTGCCGGAGCTTTGTGGTGAATATGGTGTAGTAGTCGTGGTACAGTCCATCACTTACAGTAGCATCGTCAGAGCCAGAGGCAAACGCATCTCCACTGGGATAGTACCTGTTGGAGGTTAGAAAGACGCCATATTTAGCACCCTTTTGTGTTGTGGTTAAATGTAAAGAACAATCTTGTATATTTTATATATTTGATAAACCTCAGATTATAAAGTGTGTAATCTCTTGGAAGTAATTGAATTGAATTGAATATGTTATTATTTTATAATGTATAATTCATTTTATGATTTAGACTCAATAATTAATTGATTATTCTTAAAAATTCTTATTTATATCTTTTACTCTAGATAGATTTAATAACGAACCAAACACTGATGAAACCCTTACCTCACACTATTGATGTCTGATTCATGAGTTTCAAATGACTGGATGCATTGTCCTGAACGCATGTCCCAGACATTAGCCTTCTTATCACAGCCCTTTAAGAGTACACATGAAAATGCATGTAGTAACTGCATAAATATTTATCAGAGTCAAGGAACAAGGTGTTCAAAATGACAAAAGTCCTCCTCACCCCTGAGACAAAGGTGTTTCCAGTCTCGGACGGGGCCAGGTCAAGACAGAGCACGTCTGCTGCGTGGCCGTGGAAACTCTGTAGCAGCTGCCCACTCTCAACATCCCATAATGCACACGTTCCATCTCCGCTAGATGTCAAAATCTGGTTGATAAAGGTAAATATGGTAGTCGCGGTTGAGAATGTGTCGTATAATAACAATGGTTAAAGTGACAGACAGACAGAAGAGGCACAGACAAAAATCGGTATTTAAGTCATGTTATGAAGGGTTATCAAGGTGTGCATCAGGCATCAGAAAAAGACATTTATGAAATCCTTTGCAATGGACCTGGTCCTGGCTACGTAGCCAAGCGGCTAACAATACACTCACGTGGCCAAGGCCACTGACACCAGGGGCTGGAGCGGTGCTGAGCCTCTCTCTCTGGCGGCTGCGTCTCCTGTCCTATCTACGCAGTGTTTCCAATGTGTTCCCAACGAGACAACACAAGGGGAACACAATGTGGGAAGTGGGAGTTTGTCTTTGTTATGACTGCTGCAGCCAGGTCGTAACAGTGCACACTGACAACGTTAGGGACGTTCCAAACACACATAACAGCAGGGGGTTCAGACCACACCCCTACAATCCTGAGGATGAGTCAGTCCAAGACTCGTTATTTATTTATTTTTTTAATAAAGAGTGAACTTTGAGATTTATTTATATACTTTTTGACATTTTCCTGACAAGATACTCGGTAGTTGTGTAATGAATACATCCCTCTTTGATATTCAATGGCTATTTTACGTTTTTAGTTTCCGTTGTCCGTCAGGAAAACATTTGTGTCTTTCATTTGTAAAATCCCAAGATATCTGCAACATTCAGTTACAATGGAATGCTGTGAATATGGTGCATAGTGTTCTTTGCATTATGTTTGTTATTTTACTGTGTTCAATTGCTTATGTTGTCTTTGCTTGTCCAGCAGTATAGAGGTTCACCCCTCAACCTTCCAGGAAACATATATAGGAAACACATACATGTTTTTAATTGGCCATGGTAAATGCTTGCAATAGTGGGATACTCCTACTTTGGGCTGATGGAGCCTGGTGGTGGTGAATGGTGCACTACATCAATCCACTGCACCTGAGCATCCTAGCTGGCCTCACCTGCATGTCCGAGTTGGTGAAGCTGCAGGCAGACAAGTAGTTTGTGTGCATGGCAACAGACTTCTTTTTAGCTGCCAGGTTTTCATTCTTGTCCAGAGACAGAGGGTACACTGAGCATTTGTTGTCCAGGCCCCTGTGCAACCACATCTTGATTTAGCATTACAGTAGGTGGACCTGATCAAATTAATATGCATTTATTATAATGAGGGATGAAGGATTGTGAGATTAGGGTGAAACACTGACCCACATGCGACTGCACAGCCAGAGGGTGCGTAGGCACAGGCCATTACCCAGGTGCAAGGCATCGTCACTGCATGCTCCTAAAACACAATGCATATATGAATATGGGAACATATAATATTTATGCAAATACATTGATTATGCATAACAATGACAATACCTTGTTGGTAGTGAACGCATCCCACACAATGACTTTCCCATCCTATAATAACAAATAGAAGGTTTTGATTATTGGCAATATCACAAAAGAGCTTGTTTGCACTAGGAACAGAGGAATAAATCGTCCAGACCAGTCTGGATATTGGACATTATCTTATCATTTTGTGGAGGGAATTTTATCAAGTGGAGGGAAGATTGCCAAACCTGCGAAGAGCTGACAATCCGCCTTTTGTCCTTACACCAGTCCATGCACAGAACTTTATTGCCATGGCCCTTCAGAGTTCTCCGGGTCTTCATGATGAACTGGCCCAACCCCTCGACCTTCTCTGCCACTTGATGTACTGTAAACACAGTGCATACCTACGTCAGACTGCTTCATATGATAGGAAATTAAACGGAATCCTGCTGATTAATACGTTCCACATTAGGGATTAAACCAAAGTAGACCAAAACATTATGATGCATTTTGATGTTAATTAAATCTTAAACTCCATCACATCGCCAAATAGGCTTCGGCATTTCATTTAGCCTACATGTTAACACACGGAACAGGTCTCCTATTGCAGTTGAGGTATGCCGTCGTATCAAGCACCATACATTTACCAATTCGTAACATATTGGTAAAGGAAAAAAAATCGTAAGCGATCGCAAAAGATTCATTCGGAAATAACACTGTATAATTTCGCGACAACACACTTGGACACAAAGATGAATCGGGCCTATTCTCACTCACATTCGACATCGTGTAGCTTTGCCCTTTCCTCTTCGAGCTTCGATTTTAGCGTCTCCGACTCTGTTTTGAGATTTGCGAGGGTCTCATTTGGTTGAACCTCCTGTGTCGCCATTTCAGGGATTACAGGGGATCTCATATATTTTTGTTCTACGAGCAGCAATGGGCAGCAAAAAGGTAGACCGGGCTCACAGCTGATGCTGGTGTCGTGACGTCACATGGAAAAAGATACTCGTCCAGTTTCCAGGGGAGGGGATTCTGTGATGATGCTCGGCTCTGTATCCTCACCTCAACTAAGTCTGAACGGAACAATTTAAACACCACTTACAAATCAAAGTTAAATCCCAATGCTGATATAACTACGACTACTACTACTTCTACTACTACTCATAATACCAATACCCGAATAATAATAGTAATCATCTTAGAATAACACTACAAACAATAATAATGATACGCATCAAACCGTAATAAAATACAAAAGCATAACCTTGGCTGCATGAACATAATTTATTTAAAATAGTTTTACAATTCAAATAGATTAAAAAATAGACAATCATTTGAAAAATAATAATAATAATACTATTAAACCACTGTACATTTTAGAGGCATATTTACGAATCTCAGTGTGACAAATTAACATATGTACACACATAGACACACACACACACACACACACACACACACACACACACACACAGTGTTCTTTACTCTTACTGGGAATTTACACCGCAGGCGAAAGCGTAACGTGAGAGAAACGTTGGCGTATCAATTCACACCGCCGCCGTTTGTTTGGCTATATTTAATAAGATAATAGGCGTACACGTCAAACGAGATGCTTCAGAAACGCTTAAAAATAGAAGTGAAGCGTAAAGTTAAGCTTTGGTCGGCCGTGAGACGGGCGTAAAACGCTGCCGGTGTAAATCAGTGCACTGGTTTGAATGGAATTCTATCTCCAGCGGCAGTCGGCCGTCTGACGGCCGACTAAAAAACGCTTCTAAAACGGCTCTGGTGTAAATTGGCCTTTAGTGTTCTTTAACAGTAAAGTTCTAGGAATTGGGGTGGGGGGTGGGGGGTGGGGGGGGTGTTCCCCCTGGTTACGGCCCGTGGCAACTTTGTGATACTTCCGTTAGTACCATCGTCACACAGAGCTTCACCATCCACACACCGTCGTGATATACTGTAGGTGTCCGAGAAGCCTGACCCTCCACTGGCCAGCATGAGCTCCACACATCTCCCCACATCATGGGGTTCTTCTATAAGCATCCCAGATGCTTCACCATCTCTCAGATGTCACAGTCAAAGGGCTCTGCCCAGACAATAGACAGCAGAGCTCTGCCCAGACAGAACTCTACACGTCCACAGATTACATTACACTACACTACATTTAGGACACACCTTGGCGCTGGCGTCCCTTCATGGTGACATTGAAGGGAATACAAAAAGGCACCTCCACGTCACAAGAAGAACACTACATGCATTCGCAGGAGCGAGACAAAGCATTTCACTCCTTCATGTCATGTCCACGACACGGAAGGACAGAACTGCGACTCGGGACTGTGGACGTTTGCATCTCAGATTACTTCACATCATTCATTTAACAATGATAACATTTTAAAATCACAGAATGGACCAATCACTGAGCTTGATTGGGGTGATAAATTAAAAGACAATTTGGGCGATAAGGGGTGGTCACAGTCTGGTGAGGAAGCCCAGGTTCAGGCTACTGGGGACCTGCAGCAGCTCCAGAGCCTGTGAGGAGGGGCAGAAGGGAAACGTGGCCTGGAAGCGATACTGGGAATCCAGCATCAACTGGGTGGAGCCCTCGTGGTCCTGCAGCAATGCCTGGGAGTGGTGAAGAAAAAGATTGTTCTGTATTGAAACTGTCAGTGTGTTTCAGCCCTCAGATGAGTGTATTGCTTTGTATCTTCCTGTGGCTTTCCTAAAACATATATTCTACGTATTCTTGCTCTTAGCGTGTCAGAAGAGTTTTCTGTAACCAATGAACTCAATTGAAATGACATCAGAAGACGATCCCTCGCCACAACACGCACCTGAACTTTGCGAACAAACGAAGACGTCACCCTTTTCTCAAAATCATCAATTGGTGTGTAGGAGTTCAGGATCTTGATGATCTACCACCAACCAAACACAAGAAACGTTGAGAGCATGAAACTGGCTTTGTTCTTTTCGACAACAGCACATCAAAACCACGACTACATCTTACTGCACCTGAACAGGGTTGAGCTCAGTGCAGTTCTCAGCGATCTCCTTTGCGTCCTCGTCGGCAGTCTTGTTGACCTGCAGCAGCCAGGCAGCCTGCGCCAGAGGCTTCAGAGTGTCCATGGCGTGGGAGTCCTGCAGCCCCTTCTCCTTCAGCCACTCCTCCAGGTAGCTGATGTTGCACCTGACCACACATGCACACAATGCTGGGGGTTTGAAATGTCTACTTTATCATCTAATATATAGTTTATATAAACCCATGTGTTGTTTGCACTTTATTTGACTTTACTTGACTTTTGCATTCCGTGGGTTGTAGATAGTTTCTGTAGTTAATATCCAACCTTTAACGAATGCACCTCCACCCACCTGATCTGCATGCCCTTCCTGCAGGAGCACAGGTCCTTGCGGAGCAGGATGTTGTTGAGGGTGACGGCGCCGGTGAGGAAGAACAGCTGCTTGACGGCCTGCCGCAGGAGGCCCGGCTCCGTGCCGTGCTGGGTGATGGTGGCGTGGAAGGCGCTGAGCTGCTGCAGGATGGAGGTGATGGTGTGGGCCTCCGAGTCCTGGTAACTACTGGGGGAGCGCTTCCTGAAGCCCGTGGGCTTCATGCTGGAGATGCCCTGCAGGCTCTCGTGTTCCAGCATGCCGGGCACTGTTCAACAGGACATGGGAAGTGTTAAGATAAACACAAGTGTTACAATGTAATTGAACCCATATGATAGTATGTGAGATTTAAACCAATATAACTCTCTCTAATATATATATTAGATTAGATTAGATTAGATTCAACTTTATTGTCATTGTGCAGAGTACAAGTACAGGGACAACGAAATGCAGTTGGCGTTCTAACCAGAAGTGCAAATGTGCAAGACATGAAAAGTGGCAGTGGTTATTAAAGTGGCGGTAATACTGAAGTACGGTAGTACTAAAGTGACATAAACAGTGCAGATTGAGGTAGTGATCATCAAGGTATGAAAACGGTATTAAACATTTGTTAATAGTGGTATAAACATGTAAAAAAAAGTGTAAACAATGTACAATGTAAACAATGTACAATGTGCAAATAGTGCATGTAATAGCGATATAATAAAAGTAGTGTACTGGTGGTGCAATAGTGCTTTAGTGCAATATAACAGAACAGAACGGGTACAACAGATGAATATGGATTGTATGGATATGGATATATTCACACACACACACACAAACTACTGTATATACAGTATATCTATATAGTGTATTTTAAATGGTTTTATATCCAGCACAATGTTCAACATTTTGACAATTTGACTAATTTTTCTCTGGATACATTTAAGAATTTTTTAATGAACACAGGTCGATTCTGATTAAGTGTTGACACTGATTCGTGGGAAAACAGTAGCCTTGTGAGACCATCCAGATATTCAAGTTTGAATTTTGCAATGACTGTCTGGCCTTGGTTGGGCAGCAATTCATTTTCACATATGGGTGCAGCCTATGCAGAGCCTATGTCTATTCAAAAAGGTCATGGTAAGCTTAAATAACCATGTGGCGCTCTTGCCCTCTTGGTCAGAAGTAAGGCAAAACATTTTCTCCTTGTTTCAATTGTGCTGTCGGTGGCTACACTTTCCCCTGGCCCTTGTTTTGAAATACTTCAGACTGTGGCACTCCTAGTTTCTCATGAAACTCCCATCGGTTTAATTACTTCTGGGAGAGGCTTTTGACAGGCTCAATGCCAGACTGAACTGCAGAGAGAAACAGAAAGTGAACTGTGTGGTGACGGCAGATTCACGGCCCATTGTGTGGAGACAGACCTATCATGGGAGTGAGGCTCTTCTCCATGACTGTGATGAAGCGATGGTAGATTTGGATGGCCAGGTCACTGAGGATCTGCCTGTGTTCAGACAAGTCAAAGTTCTGCAGGCAGTTCTTATTCTGCCGTGGTGTGTTCTGCTTCATGAACTCCTGTTGCAAAGAGATAGAAAAATGTAATTTAAACAAACATTAACAGGAATGGATAACACACACACACACACACATACATACTGTCTATATACATACACATAATATCTATATACACACATTTACACCTATATATTGTACATGTATACATATCTATACATATATATATATACTGTATATACTGTACATTCACATACGTGTGTATGTATACATACACACACACACTAAGAAACAGGCATACCTCCTCTCCACTGTACTGTTTCAAACAGTTTATCAGGTGGTTTGTGTTTGCGAGCCAAAACGACAGAATCTCAAAGTCTTTCTGATGATCCTGCAAAGAAACACAAATCACATTTTTGGTAAGACGACCAACCATACATACAGTAAATGATGTCCCTTCCTCCCCGCTGCCTGGTTTCTGAATTGTAATCCCTTCATACTCCAAAGACATTTTCATATGTTTGAATAGGCATTTGTTGTTTGTGAGAGCGAACGACACGACGATAACACCGCAGGTTGGAATGGAAGCTGGGTCACTGTGGGCCATACATGCTGTCATGTGTCTGCAGTTAGACAGACAGACAGACAGACAGAGAGACAGACATACAGATATAGTTAACATGGTAGCAGGCTGGGGGACGCCTCACCTTGATCACCGTCTTCACCCCAGTGACGACGCCGTTCATCAGGCTCTTGAGCTTGGTGCCGTCGTTGAGGTAGTCGGCGTGGCGGACACACATGTAGATAATGTAGGCCGCCAGACCAGGGATCATGTTGACCACCACGCCCCGGGGCCTCAGGTCTGCAGCAGACGTGTCCGTTGTTAAAACACTCACACTCACAGGGAATTCAGGGTTCATTCATGCACTTGAAAGTCACTTTGGATAAAAGCTTCAGTGAAATAAACAGAATGTCATGCAATCAAAAGGCCCTTCTGTATTATGGGGAGAGGGAACGTTACTGTACCCAGGATGATGTTCTGAATGAGCCTGCTCTCATCCTCTCTCTTACACTCCAGCATACCCAGATAATCTTTGGGGGTCACCAGTGAAGAGGTTGATTTGGCTACAGGGATTAAAATAGTCACAATATAGAATTTAGAGAAAACGAAGACATTAGACCTGACACTTCAAAGTACAACATCCAACAACACCTACATTTCTCTGATTTCTCAAGGCTCTTGATTTGACTCTGGAGTTTCTTTATCAGTCGGTCCTTCTTGTCTAGCTGCTCTTCAAAGTCCTGTCAAAAAGTAGGATTGTAGATGATATTTATGCAGGCTTCAACCTGCACTATGCAGCTTTTTTTGCTGAAGCTCAAGTGTCATTATTTGAATACGACCCATTCCCTTAGGACTCAAATAACCCAGGGGTAGAAAGAGAAACTAAACACACCAGTGCAATTTAAATCAACTATACAAAGCACGCACACACACACACACACACACACACCATATTGTCAGCAGTTAGCCGCGAAGCCTCTTGACTCAGCCTCGTCTTTGCCTCGCTCTCCGCCAAGTGCTGCTTAATGAGTTGCTGATTTTCCTCCTTGAGCTCCTCCACTGTCCCGTGCAGCTCCGTCTTGTCCATCTGCAGCTCCTCAGCCTGCTGCTTCAACTGCCTAAACAGCAGCGACACACATTTCAGTCAAGAGCCCTGGCTGAATTAATACCCACAGTCGGGACAACATGTGAGCTTCACTTACAGGCACTGCGACTGCTCTTGTTCAATTTTCTTTTGCAGGTTATTCGTGATCTGGTCCGTTTTCTCTGTCAGTTGAAAGGAATAATGAAGTTAAATGTTTTAGAAAACACACCATATGCCATATCACCATGTAAGAGCCCCTAAATGTTTGGTTTTGGTTCTTCCTACCAGCTAACTCTCTGGACTGCATTTCAACCTGAGCCTCCAGGTCCTGCTTCTGTCTTTGCAGCTCAGACATTTGCTGTCTTAGCTCCGGTATAATCTTTGAATGAGAAAAAAAATAAATAAAGAAGGTTCTCTGTTTGAGTAGCGAAACCCTCCCCCAACTCCAAAAGTAATGGCCGTAAGCAGAATTTCTTCAGTTCACATACTGCGTTTTCACTACTGAGTCTGGCCACCTCCTGGCGAATGTTCTCGTTTATGTTGCTCTTTTCTTGGAACAGCTTCTGTAACTGGTTGTTCTCGTTCTGGAGGTGTGAAATTTTTAACTTCAAGCCATGCACCTGGTTTTCGTAGTTTTCCTTTTGCTCCCTCTGCTGGTTCTCCAGCATTCTGCAGTCAACAGATGATTCATTAATTGCACTTTGTTAACTGTGGAAGCAGAGAGACCATTTCCTATACTTATCAAACTCTCAGTACGTTTACATGCAGCAAGAAATTCGAATTTCTGATCGGATCAGATAATGACATGCGTAAGACCGGATCACTTGTCCGAGTATACATGCCGTTCAGGGAATCGGATTAACAGCCGGAGCGTGGCTGACTCCGGACGCTGTGTGGCGCTCTGCGCATGTGCAGAATGGCAATGCGTATGCGCAGAATGCAAAATCCGATTCAGATCCGATTGCTGAGTATACATGCCGTTAAAAGTCCGACTATGATCGAATTATCCAGGTGTAGTTATCCGATTTTAGATGTCCGAAATAGGTCCGAAGTAGGTCGGATTAAGGTGTTTACATGCACTTAAACAGTCCGAACGATGTCTTATACGATTAGAAATTCGAATTTCTTGCTGCATGTAAACGTACTGAGTGAAACTGTATCAACCCATTAAATGCCAAACATGTTTTGAATCAAACAAGTGAAGAAGTTGCTCTACTAGCCAACGTTGGAGACAACAATCCTAGAAGAATGCTAGTGGGTATTGATGAGTTTGCAGAAAGAATAGCAGCACAATAACTCAACCTTGTCGCTTTTTGCAGCCCATCAAAGCCAGTGAGCAGATCTCCAATGTCGCCGAGGTTTTCATGGTCTTCTGGGCTTGATCTTCAGCAAAACAAACAAAAGACAAGCATGAGTTTGATGTCCTTTAGACCACATTGAGATGAAATCTATGTACACAATACTGAACATCATCAATTACCCCAAAAGAAATTCCTCTTCCACAACACCACCAAGCAGCTGTCTTGTAATCGCACTCATCTTAGCTATGAGAGGGGAGAGAAGAGTTGTATATGCATAGGGAATGTTTGCATTAGCAGCACGCAGAGCTCAAACACATGGGAGGCACCCAGGAAAAACCACAATAGAAAGGTCGCACAGTAGAGCTGTAGAGCACCTCTGGCCAGCTCCGCCTGCTCCTTCATCCTCCGGTCCGTAGCGTCCCTCTGGGTCTGCAGGCTGCGCAGGTCCTTGCGGAGCTCGGGGATGGTCTTCACATGCCTGGTGAGCTGCACCACCTGCTCCTGGAGGTCCCAGGTGGCCTGGCCTGCCTGGCTGATCTGCTGCAGCAGACCAACCCGCTCCTCCTTCAGCCTCCTGATCTCCTCCTTCAGGGCGGCCACCTCCTTCTCATGGTCCTCCCTCAGGATCTCCATGTTGTTCTCGGCAATTCTGAGGACCAAAGGTTGTTTGGTTATGCACACAGAGCAGCCTCCCCTCCCGGTGTACAGACTTCCCCCAGGGGGGGGGGGACCTACTTTCTCAGTCGCTCCTCAGTTTCTTTCTCTTCCTTCAGCCCCTTCTTCATTTGATCAAAGCTGTCTGTGAAGGTTTTAACATATAGGTAAATATTATAAATATACGACTCTCCAAAAGACTAGAAGAAGAGGCTTGACTAAGTTGATGGCCTTCACCTTTAGCTTCTTTGGAAGAAACCTCAAACTTTTTCTCCATGGTTTGCTTTTCAAGTACCAGTGCCTCCCTCTCCCTTTGAAGCTGTGCGATTTCCTTGAGAGAAAAAAAAAAGAAGGAAAACAAGATGTGTAAGAAGAGGAGTGAAGGGCTTTACAGTGGACAGAAGGCCACGTAGATGTGTGTCTAGGCTAAATGTCTCTAGGTTACACAACCCCCTCACCT
Source organism: Urophycis tenuis (assembly GCA_036785325.1). Taxonomy (NCBI): domain Eukaryota; kingdom Metazoa; phylum Chordata; class Actinopteri; order Gadiformes; family Phycidae; genus Urophycis; species Urophycis tenuis. The sequence continues at coordinate 1,347,991 of JAXIVH010000013.1, forward strand.
GACGACAGTCATCTCTCTCCTTCTTCTGTTTGCTCTCCAGCGAGACCTTGAGGCTGGCAGCTCTCTGCAGCTGGGCCTCCAGGCCGTGGAGCCGCTCCATGGTCTGGCAGTGGGTGCTCGCCAGGCTGGTCAGCCTCTCCACCAGGCCACGGTTCTCTTTGTTCTGCGCCGTCGCACGTACCACACGTGGGCCAACCAAATGCCAACCAAGTAAGTGTACATGTTGATGTTAACGTGGTAAACGTAGACTCTAGGCCCAAACTACTGGGGACTGTTGTACTGTACTGGACTCAGTATATGTACAACCGCATGAAGACATACAATGGCACACTCTCAGGCTCTAGGGCTTCACATAGTGTCCAATATTTATACTAATGGACTCAATAGCTGTTAGAGACGGGGCGCTGGTTGTCCTGACCCTTATGGACTCTTTATAGGGTATCATGGGTGTGTGTCTACTGCCCCACCACACACACACACACACTCATGGTCACACAGGGCCTGATGCAGAGGAACAAGCCTTACCTGATCTTCAATCTTTTTTCTGAGTTGCTGGACGCGGAAGGACAGCTGAACGTTCATCACCAAGCGCCGCATGGTCTGAAAGCGTCGGCGGGCCAGCCAGGCTCGGGCGTACTTCTGCAGAACCAGGGCCTTGTGCTCCTCCACCATCTGACACGGAGCAGCAAGATACACAGCCCACACAACTCTTCACCTCAACAAGGACACCACAAAATATAGTACTTTCAATCAAATTAAAGGGTGACTTTAATCAAAACAATTAATTAAAAAAGGCACAAGCCTCACTTTTTAAGGGTGGGCAGGTTGTGTTATTTCCAGATGTAGACTGGAACTAGGTTGAACTAGCCTGGGAGCCAGACTAATCTGCTAGCTCATGTATTATTCGCTCTGGCAGCTGGCCCCCCTCCCGTTCAGACAGATTTCCAGCCGACCTGGCCCGGACACATTCAATTACAGCAATACAAGCCCACTCACAACCTATATTGGTGGGTTTGATACAATGACTGTAGGAGGAGTGCGTGGGGCATTTTCGAAAACAACCAAGATGGCTGCCGCTGGTGGGAAATGATCTGTTGAGTCCACCATCTTGACAGCGTTAAACAAACTGGATAGCATATTTTCTCTCAAAGATGAAAAAACAACTGCACTTGTGCAAAGTGCAGGATGAAGAAAGATGTGTAAGAAGATGTGTTTGCATACTCGAAAAGTATTGGTTAAAAGTTAAATGTTCTTTTTATACAAAACTAAGAAATGTTAAATACAACAATACAATACATTTGTATCCAAAATCCAACCTTTTTGTATCGTTTGCGAGCTATCCATCCACGGGTGAAGGCCTGTATGGTGACTGTGGACAGGTGAACGAGCTGGTAAAGCTGCCTCAGCCGGTAGCCCCTCCAGTGTCTCTGGATGACCAGCGCTGCCCAGCCCTGTTTAATGGCTGCAGCACTCACTATCTTACTGTAGGGAGTACAATATAAAAGTAAGGAGATCCTCATTGCTGACTAGTAGAACAAACAAACAATAACGCAATTGGACATGGTTCCTTTCAGACATCCCTCACCGGATTTGTCTCTTTCCACGAACGTACTCCTGAAGCACAATTACGGCTTCTCTAGTTTGAAGGTACTTCCTCCTCTGGCTCCAGCCCCTGACATGCTTCTGGATGGTCACGCATGCTCCACGGAGCCGGTCCAGACGCAACTTCTCCAGATAGGCCACCTGACCAGCCCTGAAGAAGATCTTGGTACGGCCAAATTTGTACTGGTTTGAGTCCTTGAGGTTGAACAGGACATGTGACCAGTGAGACACTCGTATGCAACTCAAAGCGAATGATTGTTAATTATAATGTGTTGATGACTTACATAAATATATTCACTATAAAGCCAATGTTCAAACCTGAATTATCCTCTGCATCACAGTCTGGCAGGCCTGTTTCTTGTCCTTAGTGGCCAACTCCATTGGAGTCATCAGAATACTGTATCGGCTGTAAAACTCAATGTATGTCCACCTTCAAACAGGAAACGTGTAACACAAGCACAACACATAGGTATGTTAACCCTTGGGGCTTTCCACTGGTAGTGAAATATATTAGCCTCATTAACATTAATAGCAGACTAACAACACAACACCAAGTCCATGAATGACCTGCCGGCTGTGTACCTGGAGGGGTAGCTCTGTGCACTGATATGGATTGTTTCAAGGACTCCACAGGCCCGCAGCTGCTGCACCACCCGCCTGGAGTCATATCTACACACACACACACACACACACACACACACACACACACACACACACACACACACACACACACACACACACACACACACACACACACACACACACACACACACAGAGAGACACACACACACACACACGGTTCTAAACATTTGCTTGGTGAGGGAGCTGAATGCGAAATTCTGAATTCTTAATTCAATTAAAAGTTGAATAGGCATCTAGCAGAATGGACTTGGCAGATATCTAATATGACATTCATCAGTGTGTTTTAACAAGTGTACAATCTCATGCAAGAATGGTTGCGTCTTCGTTACCTTAGCATGAGCCCTTAATCTATACATAGGGAGCGAGGCCTCTTCCACGGAGCCCGCCATGTACCGCCATGGTTCTGCACCATGGTTCTGCACCGTGGTTCTGCACCGTGGTTCTACACCGTGGTTCTACACCGTGGTTCTACACCGTGGTTCTACACCATGGTTCTACACTAGTATGGACGAACGGCTCCAGAGAGGACGTGTTTTAAAATCGATCATAAATCGATTTTCTTACTTGCAAGTTATCACCTGTCGTTTTAAATAACTGTTTGTCGACTAAATAACTAAATACAAATGATACATTTATCAAGGAGCCTCATCACTTGACTCTTGGTTACTTGGTGCTGTAGCAGACTATGACATCATTTTGGAATACCTACTGGCCCCTTGCAGGCCAGTACAGACCATCTCACCACTAGATGCCACTAAATCCTACACACTGCACCTGACATTATTCAATGAATAAGAATGCAGTTTACCTATGCTTCTCCCATTAAAACACCCAAAAGGTATGTATACATACATATTCATATCATTCAAAACATTCTAAATATGATGCAATAGGCCCCTGCAGCTCCACCCCGCCCCCTCAGTCTGGACTCACTGGAAGGGGAGCTTTTCATCGTTGGGCTTGATGCAGCGCACATAGTGAGGGGTGGTGGCGTTTAAGGTCTCCATCAGCAGGTACAGAGAACTGCGGAACTACAGCACCAGGAGCACCAGGTCCCATGGAAAACAAGATAGCAGCAATAGTAAAAGAAAAAAACTCCCTAAACAAACACAACATTCAAGCTGAAGGGGGCAATTCCACACTGTTAAGCAAATACAAGATGGCCGCTTGGCTGTTGCCGTGCCGACAGAGTAAACATGTTCACCTTATCTCCAACTGTGGTCCTAAGCTCCTTATTGGCTGGCTTCACCCCAGGCCTGGCAGGCCTCACTTTGAACCCCTTAGTGGGACGAACGTTTTGAGCCTCTTCTTGGAAAAAGTTGGCCAGGACAGCAAACTGATAATGATAATGATGTCAAAATACATAGATACCTTGATATTGTAAGGTAATAAACTAAAATATAATAATGGGTTAAAATACCTTGCTGGCTCGCATGATGTCCAAAAGGTCCTCATAAAGTGCATCTCTGTTCTTCTCCAGAAAGCCTTTGCTTTGGTATTCTACCTGTGAAAGAAGGACCAGCCGTTATAGATTTGCCATCATGGCAACAATCCTAGTAGAATATGAAGTAGAATATAGAATATTGAGAATATAGAGTCGACACTGGCCCCTCTGGACCACACACCTTGTCTGCAAAATGCTGAATCATAAAGGCTTCATTTGATAGTCTTGGCTTTTCAAACAGTGGGTTGTCGTGTAGGTAGTTGTACAGCTTTTGCAGCCAGTTCTGATCTGTTCCTTGAGGAAACTGATGGACAACCACAACACAGAGACACAGGGATCAAAACTTTACGTTATGAACATCAGAATAAGTAGAGGCGAACCATCGAAGTTATGGCTGGCTCATCTCACCAGACACTCTTCATCCAGGAGATCTAGAATCCCCATCTTTGCTTCAATCAGATCAATGACTGGTTGGTTGTCATAAAAATCAATCAGTGTCCATGGGATGTCCTCCTTCATGTACTCTTCCTGCTCCAGTTTGAACACGTGCTAATCCAAACAATAAAGGAACCATTGATGATATTAAAACCCCTTATGAATGGGTAGCTACAGAAAGATGTTCTGGTTGAGATGTAAGTTACATGCTGTACCAAGTTAAACTGCTGCTGAAGTTTCTCATTTGCATAATTAATACAAAATTGTTCAAAGCTGTTGGTGTCAAACGTCTCAAACCTGTACAAAAGCAGCAAAAAGACAAGCAAATATTTGCATCGTTAATTAACCGCAGAAAAAGGTATGCATAAACTGCAAAACTAAAGCAACAAATAAACAAAACCCAAAGATTGGTCCATGGGGGTACCCGTAGATGTCCAGGACACCGATGAAGGCGTGTTGAATGCCTGGGACTTTGAGGGCCTTGTTGATCTTCTGGATCACGCAGTCAAACAGATGGGCGTAGAGATGCTTGGCCAGGGCATCGCGGGCGCTCAGCGCACGCTCCTGGGGCACCGGCTTCACCAGCGTCTCCATCACCAGCACCATCCTCCGGTTACACAGCCAGCGACACAGCTCCTGACCACTGACCTCCAGCAGGTCACAGAACACGGCCAGGTGGGGGTCACTAGACTGGCATGAGGAGAGCAACGAATCAGCAATCAATTTGAGTATTACAGTGAATATGAATGCATGTTTTAAGGGGGAAGAAAGTAGGAGTTGGGCATCTTAATTTTTGCTCAAGGACGCTTACAGTTAGGCTGAGGACGGAGGGGCATCAAACCCGGGACCTTTGGGCTGGGAGTGTACCCCCAGAGAAAATGAAAACATGTGCATCATGTATGAAAATGCCGGCAATGTGCCTCACCAGGACAGTGGACTGGTCACCACCGACAGGTTTGATTTGAACATTTCCCAAATGCAATATGGCCGCCAGCACTCGGAATACATCAGACTGAAAGTCGTTGGTCAGTCCTAGGTAAGAGAGGTGAGTAAGTGACTGTTAAAAGTGTGGCATTTAAAAAAAAGCTGAGTGCTATTTTGGAGGTCTTTAAACGTAGATATTCTTACCCAGGAGTGAGAAGGTCCTCTGTGTCTCCTCCATGTCCTTCCTGTCATCCACACCTTCGATTTGGATTTCTCCCCCCATGCTGGTGTACTCAAACTTATCTGCACTCACTGAAGATTAAAAGGCAAATATCTCTGACCATCAGGAGCACAAACAGACAGCACAAGGTCACCTTCCTTTCCTTTGAGTTAGAGAAAGCAACACGTTGGAATACGGTGCTCATGAAAAGTGCCAGTAAAACACTTTCTAAACATCCATACAGTGAACAGAGTAACAACTACTCACACAATCTTAGAGGCTCAAACTCTGGAAGTTCTGCACAGGCACACATCTGGTAGAATATGTGATAGTTCCTCTCATTCTCTGCCTGCCAAGGGCGAAACGAGTTCAACAACATAACTACGTAATAACACTTATCATCCTGTTCATTTCTTTAAATAATTACCTGAAAGACAACTCTAGATTTCTCTAGCAGATATGTCCTCATGTTAGCTCCAATGATGCGGTACCTTTTGTCGAAACTGATCTCTGTGTACTTTCCAAACCTACTGCTGTTGTCATTCCTAGTTGTCTTTGCGTTGCCTATCGCCTGAATCAAGGAAACACAAGGCATGTGGACCTTACTGCACATCACCGCAACTTAGTCTTCATAAAGCATGCACAAAATGAATTGAAATATATTAATATTGTGAACATTAACATTATGAAAATTAGAACTGTGGTTGACATCTTCAACTTGGTTGAAATATATTTTCAGATCTGAAACACTAGAACATGACTACAACATAGCTTTCTGTTATGGTCAAAGTCCACTCGTGACATTGTGCTTACAAAGACTTATGGATGCATCTTTCATGGCCGCTGGCCTATTGGATTCCTACCTCAGTGATTGGATTGGAGGCCAGGACCTTGTCTTCTACTCTGGTTTTACTGCCAGATTTGCTGACGACAGCAAAGTACCTCATAGCGTAGCGAGCAGACACAGTCTTCCCTGCACCTGACTCCCCACTGACAATGATAGACTGGTTCCTGTGGTTTCTGTCAGTGTGGGTAGTGGGATGTTAGTGAAGTTAGGGTGCTGGCACACTGCCCCGACAAACACCAACAAACGTTGCTCTCCATCGATTCCACATTTTCCAGCAAAAAACATAACCTGACAACGGCCAGCACCCACCACTGATATAGCTCACTGGCCCAGTGTGGGTGTTTATTGCCGTTTGTTGGGATGGTGTGAAAGCAACAGGTGACTCTTACACCACACATAGCCCATGTGCTGAAAAGTATCAGTACTCATGTTTCTTATTAGTTAAACCATCTTCACCTTGCCATCTGTTTATAAGCCTCCTCCGCCACTGCAAATATGTGTGGATCCATGTCCCCCATGTTCTGGCCGGAGTAGGCATGGATAACTGCATCCCCATAGACATGCAGCTGTTTATAGGGGTTTACTGCCACCAATATGATGCCTGCAAACAAGGAAATGTACTGAGCAGAGAGTCTACACGGCCAGTGAGAGCTTAATATGTTTGAAGGGATTTACTACCACCAATATGATGCCTGGCCTGCAAATAAGGAAAGGCTTGTACTGTTTGTGCTTCATCCAAAACAGTTTGAACAACTCCTGTTCCCAGAGAAGTAGGCCTACCACAGTAGGTGTAGATGATTTTGGACTCCACAAAGCGCACTCTGAGGTTGTGCAGGACAGCAGGTTCGTGGAGGTAGCTCAGAGCTGTCAGGTCGTTTTCTCCGACTAGGATGTCAGGGTTGCGGAGGTGTGGGAGTTGGGGGTTTTCCGTGTCAACCTTGTACTGGTATTCCTGAAGAAGGAGAAAAAGAAGATAGATCGGCTGTTGCTATAGTTGCCCCTGACTGCTGCACTTGACTGAAGCTTTTATTTTACTCACTATGCCATCTTCAAGACGCAAATCCAGCGCATTGTTGCCAAGATGGAAGTTTCTGATAATTTCTGCAGACTTCCATACGAGTTTTGCATCTGGAACCCATACTCTGTTGTACTAAAGGTGTATCAAGTAACTGGTTAATATTTGTCATGTTTCTAATATCATGGGGATGTAAAATACAAGTTTATTTAGTCAGTAAAGTGTTTTTAAGTTATTGTATTGCTATCGAAGGGAAACTGTTCATTCATTCTGAGAATAAGGTACGTTTAGCCTAGTTTGTAGTCGACCTCTTCAGTTTTAATACAACAAAACAATTTTAAACTAAACATATATAACTCGATGTAATGCCTAGGATAGGATAAAAACGCAAACATATAGTAACTAACATTTCACTTTCCATATGTCCCGCGGATACACTTCTCACACCTAATTATCTCTGCTGTAATTGTCCGCATTAAATAGTTCATAAGAATATGAAACTACCTACCTCGGTGTAAAGTTCCAACAATGTCATTTTCAAGCATTATTGATATCCAAATTGGCTCCAGTGTCTTTACTTTTTTTTGACAGGAACAATGTGGTTCCTCCAGGGAAGCCTAGCAACTTGTGTTGTGTTTCTCGCCTCGGGAGAAGAGCACTACGGTAGGGACGGCCTGTCGCGCGCCTGTCTGCTCACCTGGGCCTGGACTTTGACTTCCTCGCCCCGCCCACATGTCTTGTGACAGCAGCTTGACAAAGTAGGAGTGCTAGTTTGATCAAGGATTTGAACAACAAAAGAAACAGGATACGTCCCCCTCGGCAAGCCATTGGCCCCTGCCTGACACATCGGTCCGAAAGCATGCTATTGGCTGGACAGGTTGAAAGTCAAAACATACAAATGATATATATATATCTGTTTATCATCCCAACAAATGTGAATTGTAAAAACAATCTAAACATTACAAACATTGCATACATTCCATCATTTTGTACAGAAAATTCTGGTTCTTTTTCATTTGGTAAAAGGCACACATGTATAAATACTTAAAGGGTTCTTCTTTGGTTGTATTTGATATATAACATGGTATGAAGCATTTTCACTTAATTAAGTGAAAAATGTGTTACTTGGTTAAAGTTCTATGTCAAATAAATTACCGGGTTTCATAACGACATTTGGATCAGCCATCAGATCCACGCGTTGCAGTTGTTTGTATCAGACGTTTTGTGCATTTAACATTTCCCATCATATAAAGTGCACAGAGCATAGGTTATATTTTAGACCACTTTCCCAGCGTAGCAAGTTGCAAGCAGCTAATGTATATTTTTGCACACACAAATGAAGATATGCTTACGCATAGCATTAAAACAACAGCCCAACATTTGATGACATGAAGTCAGACTGGGGAAGCCAACATAGAACACAAAGCCTGGGCTGTCGGGGGGCTACACCCATAGACTGTATGGGCTACACCCTGGTGAGGAAGCCCAGGTGGAGGCTGGCGGGGATCTGGATGGCGTCCATGGCGACCAGCGAGGGAGCAAATGGTATGCTGATGGGGAAGACGCTCTTCACATCCATCATCAGCATTGTTGACTCACTGCGATCCTTCAAAAGGTCCTGAGAAAACAACCCAGAAAGAAGACAGTCAAACAAAATCTGACTCACTCAATCACCCTCTCGGTGGTAACACACTCTGGTTTCCTCCAGCCTCACCTGAATGGATGCGATGAACGTAGGAGATACCCTCTCCTCAAACTCAATCACTGGTGTGTACAGATTGAGCACTTTAACAATCTGTGGCAAGAAACACAGGTCATTAGAAACAATGGTCATTAGAAACACAGGTCATTAGAAACAATGGTCATTAGCATCATACGTAAACTCCACTACATGGGGCCTTTTCACCTGGCGTCCACCCTGGTTCTAAACATTAGCTGGGTAGGTGGCATTCAGTCCCGCCCACCAAGGTGTAGTACCAAGATGGCCGCAAGGCCAAAAAGACCCATTTGAGAGTTGACACAATGGCTGACCCATTCCCTCTGTGTGGTTCGTGTGGGGGGTTGTGTGGGGTGTTTGTTTCGGTGACCTGGGGTGCTGTGAGACCGGTGCACATAGCGCAGATAGCCTGGGCGTCCGCTGGCGTCTTCTTGTTGATCTGCAGGAGCTGCGCTGCCTGGATCAGAGGCTCCAGGGTCTCCTTGGCTCCGCACTCTGCCAGCTCCTTCTCCACCAGCCACTCCTCCATCTGCCACACTTTGTACCTGCATGGAGCCACATGGTGAGGCACAGACAGGCCTGAGGACAACTTCAACATCATTCATTACTGATTATTAACAGCCATTCTGATCCTGACTGGATTTCATTTGGTATGTTTTGTTTGTATTATTTTATATATATTTCCAAGTTTGATCATTGTATTTCGTTACGTATTACACATACACAACAAAATATGTTTGTCATTACACCTGTACTCCAAAGCAAAATAGGACTATTTACGATAAAATCTCAGGAGAAGGTAGATAGTAGGCCTCTTTGCTCTAGGTTGTCCTACATGTAGGATGCTGACATGGGGGGCTCGAACCCAGTTCCTTTCAGCTGGGAGTCACCTGACATCCTATAGCCTACACTGCACAATATCATGCCCTCTAGTCGTCTCGTAGCTTTGGCATTAAAAGTAAGTGTGATTCACCGACCACAGTCACATTCACAGGTTAGGAGTACACAGACAGAGGAGCAGGGCTACATGCTGAATGCTGAATGCTGGGCTCCATGCTACCTGAGTTGCAGGCCTTTCCCCCAGGAGCACATGTCCTTCCGCAGCAGCAGGTGGTTGAGAGTCACGGCGCAGATGAAGTGGAAGAGCTGTCTGACCGCCTGCCTGATGAGCTCTGGGTCCATGCCGTGCTGCCTCATGGTGCTGTGGAACAGGCTGAGCTGCTGCAGGATGGTCTCCACGGAGACCGCATCCTCATCAGCAACGCCGGAGCTCCTCTTCCTCTGGCCGGTGGGCATGGAGCCCAGCACCCCCTGGGCCGTCTCGTGCTCCAGCATGCCGGCCACTGGTCCAGTGAAGACCGTGTGTTACAAATAACATCAGCACCCGGCTATGTTTCATCACATACATGGTGTTTAGAGTAGAGTCCCCTCACCAATCAGAGGCAGCAGGTGGTCCTGTGTGCACTTGACCAGCTGCTGGTAGATCTGGATGACCAGGTCACCAAACACCTGCTGGTAGCCCGACAGCTCAAAGTTGGCCAGGCAGTGCTCATTCTGTCTAGGGGTGTTGTGTTTGGTGAAGTCCTACAGGAGGAGACAGGACAGCAGACACAGTGAGGGCAGGTAGGCCGGGTAAGTCATAAAGCATCATGCTGACATCCATGTCTCCTGCACGCCTACCTCATCTCCACTGTACTGCCTCAAACAGTGCAGGAATCGACAGGCGTTGGCCAGCCAGAAAGACACCGTTTCAAAGTCGTTCCCTCTTCTCTGTTGGGAGAAAAGCAGTAGGATACCATAATAAGGTTAATTGGTATATTTCCATATACTGAGTGACTGCATTACGATGTAGTGGGGATACAGGGAACGTTTTCAAACAGAATGGGTGGTGGGACATCCCAATCAGCCACGCCATGCTCCTGATCATCTTCCAGTGAGGTTGAATACTGCACCTTGATGACCCCTTTGATGCTGATGATGGTGGAGTTGAGCAGGATGCTGACTCTCTCCTCGTCGTTGATGTAGTCGGCGTAGCGGATGCACATGAAGATGATGTAGGCTGGCAACCCGGGCAGGAAGCTGACAGCCACGCCACGGGGCTTCAGATCTAAGGAGGATCCATCAGACATGAGAGAGACCCGTCACAAAGAGTGTGTTTTGAAGTGTAAAGCTGCTTTATACACTCATGGCTGTCGTAGCGCTTTGGGCAGCTATTGAATTAATCCTGCAGGTAGTTTTAGACAGTGGTGATCTTACCTACGACCAGGTTCTTCAGCAGCATGCTCTCGTCTCCGTCTTTGTACTCCAGCATTCCCTGGAATTCTTTCTCCTTGCGTGTGATGTTGACTGGAATGCCAATCTGGGATGCGGTGCTCTGTTTCCGGGCTGAGCATCAAGTCCAAGGGTTAAATATCAAAGATCTTGGAAATGTGTTTCAAACATATGTGTATATATATGTATAGTAAATATGTATGTAAAGTAATATTCTAAACATAGTAAATCTGAATCAATTACCTTCATATTCTTCAAGCCTGTCAGCATAACTTCTAAGTTGCTGTTTAAGCATGTGCACGGTTTTATCTTGACTTTCTTGACGTTCCATGAGATCCTAGGTGAAATGAATCAATAAAGTATATATTTATATATTTATCTATATTTGTAGTCGTTAGTATAAGACTTTTTTACTGCTCTCAGACAAGTACAAAAAAACTCCACAACCAAGTGGATTCAATGCAAGAGGAGGCCACCCACCAGGTTCTCGTTGGCCAGCCGTGTGATCTCGTGCTGGAGCCGTGCCTCGATCTGCGCCTCCTTGGGCAGCAGGAGGCTCTTGGCCAGGAGCTGCTGCTGCTGCTCGCCATCCTTCTTCATCTTGAGGAGTTCCAGGCGCATCTCCTCACACTCCTGCTGGTGGGCGCGGCCCTGCTCCTGCAGCAGGCCCTCCAGGACCCTGGGGGACAGGGTCAGCAGCCCCGTTAGCACCTACAGTGTGTCTGTAGCAGACTGCTGGAGATACACCACATTACTGACGATGTCTTTACCACACCTATTGGTCTCTTTGAGGCCCTCGTAAGCCAACCACAGCTCCCCGTCCTCATTCAGCGTGTGCAGCTTGGCTGAGCTGCCAACGACAGAGGAAATCGTGAATGCTAAAAGGTGACAGTTGTAAATGGGTGACAGGCATGTCAGTGTACTCTTGGATAAAGTGAGCCTACCCGTCAATGTCCTGCAGTAAGGAGATTTGGTTTAGGTTCAACTTCAGACCGTCTGTCAGTGAGTCCTACAGCCATATAGCGGTAGATGAGGGCGACAGTGATGATGGCAATGGTGACCTTAACAACACTATGAATACGTTAAGACGCTGCTGCTCCTCCTACCTTGTGTTTGAGCGCCTCCTGGCGGACCATGTGGGACCTGAGGAGCAGCACCTCCTCCTTACGCATCTCCAGCTCCTCGTTGCTGCAGTCCAGCTGCTCCAGCAGGATGTTGTAGGGCTTGGAGCCCGGCTTGGGCGGCGCCAGCGGCCCGCTGTCGTCAGACAGGGACTTCCGCAGGGCGCCCAGGTCCTGCTTCAGCCTCTTGTTTTCTGACTCCAGCTCCTGCCGCTGAGACCACCACACATGGAAACATTCTGCACTTCTTTCTGGAGTACATTGTCTCTTTATAGAATGGGCTATAACATAGCAATCATCAAATAAGATAAACTAATAAGATGTTTATTTCAGAGAACATTAAAATGTAACAATGCTAAAATGTCAAAAGGCCTACCTTGAGGGCTTCTGTGTCCAGCTCAGCTCTGTTGACTGTCTTCTGTTCCTCCAACTCCTTTACCACAATTTCAAAAACAAGTCTCTGCCTTAAAGTGGAGCCATCAAACGTGAGTTTATTCTCATGTAAGAGAATACTGCTTCATACGTGTGCTGTGGAAAAATCCAGTTCTGCAACATAACTCTGTTTCGAAAATGTAGAAGTCCAAGAAAAGTTGGACCATAGAAGACCTTGATCTGATTTGGAGAACTCAAATTCCAGACCAAAGACATCAGTGTTCCAACTTTAAACAAGTCAAACCATCTCCTCCTCCTCACCTTCAATCTAATACATCCCCCACTCCCCAAACCTTATCAGACAGGAGATGACATCGGCTCTGTCTCAAGTCCAACACACCTTAGACTTTTCCTGCTCCACCTCCTCCCTCTTGTTGAGCCGGCTGAACAGAGAGCGCTTCTCCTCCTCCAGCTCCTTCACCTTCCTCTGGAGCTTCAGCAGCACCGGCATGTCCACCATGGGCCGGGTCACGTCCTGCAGAACACAGACCCAAACACCCCACACTCCATCATGGAAAGCCTGTATTACTGTTACTACTCCTGCACAATCTACAATGTTTCCATTTCTACGACTAGTGTTGTATATAGATATGAATAAATAAACGCATTTCTACTTTCATCATGTCTTGTCTTCTGAATAGGATGGTGTGTGTGCGGGTCTTCATGTCATACCCGTCTCTGTGAGGGGCTGTCCTGTCCGTCTGTGTATCCTGAGCTGTGCGTGCCCTCAGATGAGTTGCTGCTCTGGTTGGAGCTGGTTCTCCTGTGGCTCACTTTGGTCTCCTGCAGGGTAAATCAGTTGATTAAACCATTGATGTAACTTCAGAGTTTCATTTGGGATATTAATAAAAACCACTATGAAAGAGACATGGGAGAGGAATGCGCTGCTATCTACAGCTGTGAGCCATGCTCAGCTATGAATAAAATGCACTCAGGAAAGCAAACATTTGGGCTAGCCAAGCAACTGGAGAGTGTGGCGGAACCAGTTTCCCTGAGCCTCGGAGTCTGATGGCTGGCAGTGTGAAGGTGAGAACAAATGGAGAAGCGGAACACAGCGCGTGTCTCACCGCACTGCTGCGGTCCATCTTCTCCTTGAGGTCCCCATAGCGTTGCTCCAGCTGCAGGTGTTCACTCAGCAGAACCTGATACCGGGACCGCTCCTCCCTCAGGTCCTTCTCCAGCTGCTTGGTGTTCTCCAGGATAGCTTGGCTCTCTGCCACGGCAAAAACAAAACATGTCGTTTACAGGCATCTTTATATGGTTCTTAATCAGGTCCAAGATAGCTTTAGAGGTTAAGCTGCAGTGCTGCCTACCTGATGTCTGCTTGGCCTGGTCCTGAATCAACCTGTTCAGCTCTTCCCTCTCCACGTTCCACATGTTCATTTTCGCGACTAGATCAGATGCCATCTGGTGGTTAACCGAGGTAAAATCATGTGTCTGTTACTGATCACGCCCATGTGCAAACAACAACCACAGAAGCGTTGGACTAGCGATACAGATAGAAGAGAAGCTTGTGTGTGTGTTGGGCCGTACCTTCTCTGTGTGCTCCTGGTGGGCCCTGGCCTGCTCTTCCTTTTCACTGCCGACGGTGTCCAGCTCCTGGTGGAGGGAGGCCAGCTGCTCCAACAGCGAAGAGGCCCTCTGTGCCTTGGCCTGGGCGTCCAGCTCCACTTCCCTCAGCCTCGCTCTCTCCACTGCCTGGCTCTTCTCCACAGCACTCAGCTTCACACTGGCTTCTCTGTTGTCCTTTTGCTGCGGGGGGGAGAGAGAGAGAATCAAGAGACTGAAATAGAGAGAGGGACAGCGCATGGAGCGCCCGCACGGCAGCCATGTGATAAGACACCGCTAATGATGTCAGCGGTCAATGGTTGTGTCAATGGTTGTTTTGCAGCAAAAAAGCCCAGACAGAGTGTGTTACAGACGTGGATGGCAGTCAGCGGGCATCGCGGTGCATTCACCTGCTGGTCGACCCTGCGCTGCAGCTGCATGATCTTGTTCTCCATGCCCACGTTCAGCTTCCTGAAGTGCTCTACGGAGCGGGCCTCCACCTTCAGCCTCCTCAGCTCACGCCGCGCCAGCAGGCGCCGCACGCAACTCTGCAGCCGCACCACGGCGGCCACGCAGCGCCGGTAGTGTGTGCGGGCCAGCCAGCCTCGCACCCAGCGCTGGAGCACCACAGTCTTCTGCTCGTACAGTAGCTGGGGGAGCACAGGGAGGACATGTTGAGACATTTCTGTTGGTGGTGTCACGACGCTGATGTTGATCGAGTGTGTGTCGTCTCAGGCTACTCCAATACATATTACTGTATGTGTGGATCACCGACTGCCATTCATTGAACACATTGTTTTGTGTTTGAGTTAATTATTTGTAAAGAGTCTGTAGATTCTGTATCATTGCTGCTTTAAAGATATGTTAAGGGAACGTGGTTTTTTAAATACAGTGAAAGTGGTACTCAAACTCGCACTGTGTTCTGCTTTTCCTGAGCACCAGCACTGCTTCCCTTCTTTGGAGGCATGATGGAGAGCTTAGTTTTACAGTACATGTTTGTTCAAATGGAAACAAGAGGCACAGAATAGTAAACAATGATGGAAAGTCTGTTGGAGTGTGAGTCTCCTCCGTACAGACTCCACGGCGGACTGATGCTCAGCTCAGCGTCCCCATGTCACCAAGGAGGACGAGTTTAGCTCGAGTTCTGAGACAGAAGTCGGCCAAATTTTTGGTTTGAGAAGCGATTTGTTCGACTTCAGAAGCTTTTGAGTAGGTTTCACTGTAGTTTAAAGAACTACACAATCCCAAACATGGAAAAACATGTTTGAGGCCTGAGATTCTTTTAATGGATCATGAAGAAAATGTGTCTGTAACCTTTCTTTACTTATGGCCGTGGTAGTCATTCTGGTAGTCATTCTACCAGAACCCAAGTGTGAAGGAGGTTTCATCATACAGTATATCACCTTATAGTAGTTCTGTCTGGCCTTGTAGGCCCTGAAGCAGCCCTGGATGGTGACAGCAGCAGACCGCTGCCTCCGATAGGCTCTCCTGCCCGCCCACATCCTGAAACTCTTCTGGATCACCACGGCTGCATTCGTCCACCGCAGCAACTTGACATAACTGTTCACCAGAACATGTTGTGTTTAATACTGTGTGTTTTACACAACAGGAGAGACATTTCCACAGTGCTTCCCATCTTTTTTTTTCCTTCTAGCGGTTATGGGTGATTGACTTCTAGCCGAAACTGTCAGGGTTCAAACTGTCTACAGTGTCTACAGTCAAACTGTAGGTACCCCTGACACTGTAAGTTGCTTTGGATAAACTTGCTAAATGTTAAATTATGACTAAGAGATGGTGAAGCACATATGAACAGAGAGCGCGGTGTGGGGGTACCGGCGAGCCTGCTGGCCGCGGGCGTGTTTCTGCAGGATGACCGCAGAGCGTCTCATCCTCAGGAACTTCTTGCGGGCCAGCCAGCAGCGCAGGGTCTTCTGGATGCTGACGCAGGCCCTGCGCAGCTTCTCCGATCGCAGGTTCTCCAGGTAGGCCACCTGGCCGGCTCGGAAGAATATCTTGCTTTTGCCAAACTGATACTTATCTCTATCCTGAAAACCAAAACAGAAGCAATTTAAGATGGACAAGACAACTAACTAGGACTTAATATCCTTATGTTTCATTAAATAGTTAAATAGTTCATTAAATAATCACTGAACTTTTTTTTTTAAAGAAAACATAGCTAATCAGCAATTTCCCCTAAAACTCCAATAACAAAACTGCAAAACAAAGCCTTACTCTAAAACATAACTTACAGTACATGCCAACTTCCAAAGCTTCATACCTTAATCAGCTTCTCCAGTGCCACCTTACAAGTCTGGGTGCAGTCCAGCTGCATGTCCTTCTGCTTCATCAGGATGCGATACCGATTGAAAAACTCCTGGTAGGTCCACCTGAAGTCCACAAGGTCAATTGAAAATAAACCCCTGAATGATTTAGTCCAAATGGGTATCATTTGAACAGGTCAGTTTTTTTTCCAGGGAATCAATGATGCAGTGATGCAGTGATGCAGTGATGCAGTGATGCAGTGATGCAGTGACATGCAGGGGCAGTGCTCTGCGGAGGGAACCCGGGGACTCCCGGGCGGTTCCCCGGCTACCTGGAGGGGAAGCCGGCAGCGGAGATCCGGATGGTCTCCAGGACTCCACAGGACCTGAGCTGCTGTACGGTCCTCACGGGGTCCAGGCTGTCACCACCACCACAGACAAACATTAGGAAGAAGGTCGACCATGTGAGAGGTGGAGTGTCTGAACAAAAGTCTGATGAAATGCGAGAGGCCATGCTCTTCCTCACGTGAACGGGGCTTTGTGGTCATTGGGTTTGATGCAGCGCACGTAGTGAGGAGTGGTAGCATTCAGGGTGTCCATCAGTAACGACAGTGACTGGCGAAACTAAGAAAACGACAATATCTGATGAGGACGCGGTGTGACGACGTCGTCGTTAAAGAAGCAAAGTTGAATCAATTGTGTTAAAATGAGACATCCAAAGACCCTGTCAGTTGGACCACTACATTACTTGATTGATTTTTTCTTAGATAGTAAAAAAAAATCTACAAAAAGTAAGTCAGTTAGTCAGTAGGCGACTACTTGGTTCTCTCACCTGCAGCCCAACAGTCTTCTTGTGAACTTTACTAGCCGGGCCCCGCCGAGACATCTTGGAATGAGAACTAGTGCTGTTTGTGTCGGTCTCAGGCTCTTCCAAAAGCATCACTAGTAAATCAAACTGAAGAGAAACACATTGAAAATAAGGAGAGTAAGGTGAGTTTTCGTAGGGGTCTGCCTTCGACAACAATGCCTGCAGGTGGCAGTGTTTCCTACTTTGCAGGTATATTTAGACTATTTCCTAATGACGCTTGTGTTTCCACAAACCTAGGGTGTGTTCATTTACCACATAGGCAGTGCTTGCTGACAGTAAATTTCCTTGAGCGAGCTGCTCAATGTTACTTTCACAGAGACTGCAACCAATGGAAAGGAGTGAAAAATAAGGGACTAGTTTCACCTTGCTCATTTTCAGAACATTGATCTGCTCCTCATTGACAGTGTCCTTGTTCTTCTCCAGGAAGCCATCAGACTGGTACTCCACCTGGCAGACAAAGGCCTACAGTCAGACACCCTGAACTGCTGGAGGGGAAACTGCTGTACATAGCCAGGAATTGTGAATTATTATTATTATTATTATTATTATTATTATTATTATTATTATTATTGTTATTGTTATTATTATTATTATTATTATTGTTATTATTATTATTATTATCAAATATGCTTTTAACTGCTGTAAAGATTAAATGTCCTGCAAGATTACAACCCAACGCAAAAGTACTCCAGTATTATATAACCTACTAACATATACACTTCTCATTCCTATACATCTTCTTAGACATGCTTATGCTGTACATGTACCTTGTCTGCAAAGTGGTGGATGATGAAAGCCCTATTGGACAGTCTGGGCTTGTCAAAGTGAACGTTCTGTTTTAAGAGAGAGGCGTACAGTTTGTGCACCCACGTGTCATCAGAGCCTTTTGGCATCTAAGGGCAGGAAAGAACGGAAGGATTGGCAAATGATGACTCATGTAGGAAATGACATGACTTGCTCAAAGCTCCAACAACAGAACCCACACGTGACACATTAGTGCTGTTGTTCAGGCGCTACGATCAATGGGTTAAATGTGCTACTTCTGATAATGTGCTCAGGCTGACATTTACACTGTACTGATGAATAACATTTTGTACGCATACTGTGGGCAAAGAATTGTCTGGGCAAACCAGAGGGAGCCTGCCTACCGGGGCCGAAACAGTGAAAAAACAATCAAGAGGAAGTTCGGAGAGTGGCTGCCAACTTTCTGAAACAAATGTGACTTTAGGCTGGGCAGGTCTGATCCTGACCAGCCACAGTTCTACCTACACCTAAACTCCTCTAATACCCAGGGATAATCATGTCAAGCTTTTTGCCAGATTATGAGATTATAAGATTAAGCCTATTAAATGCTAATGCTGTTTCCTGATGTTTTATCGGTGGATGGCTGAAAAAAAAGACCACAGTAAATGTTGGTCCCTGGGGGCCACCCAGTCGAGGCTCGCTCAGGAAAGCCTACTTTGCACTCCTCATCCAGCAGGTCCAGGACCCCCATCTTGGCCTCGATCAGTTGGATGCAGGGCTCGTTGTCGTAGAAGTCAATGAGTGACCAGGGTATCTCCTCCTTCATGTACTCCTCTTGCTCCAGTTTGAAGACGTGCTACAGAGGTACATGTGCAATGAGTAAGGTGATGTGTTGTCCCCTGATGAGGCCAAGTGGCAGTGGAGCACAGCACCTACCAGGTTAAACTGTTGCTGGAGTTTTTCATTGGCATAATTGATGCAAAACTGCTCAAAACTGTTGACATCAAACGTTTCAAATCTGAAAACGAAAAAGGAAAACAATAAGAAGTCCAGGAATGCTTCTCTGGCAATATCTGTAGAAACAAATTCACAAAGAATACTGAAACCAGGTAGGCTTCAACTTCAAATACCCGTAGATGTCAAGAATGCCAATGAAGCAGCGACGAGTGGCAGCAAACTTCAAGGTCCTGTTGACGCAGTCTACAATCCAACCAAACAGTTTGGCATAGACGTGCTTGGATAATGCATCTCGCCCATTGACAGCAGACGCCTTGGGGAGAGTCTTGGTGTAGGTTTCTGTTGCCGTCCTGAGCTTCCTGTGACATAACCAGTAGGCCATGTCCTGGTAGGTCACCCCCATTAGCTCACAGAACACCACCAGGTGGTGTTGGTCTGGCTGGGAACATTACAAGGCATGTTAATCTGATGCAGATGTGTGTAACGTACCAGATGAAGGCAGCTCTAGATCTGAATGCCTACCGTGATGCTGCTGCTGTCTGCCGATTGAGCTTTCACTTCCACATTGCTGATGTGAAGAATGGCAGCAAGGATTCTGAAAAGTGCCATTTGGTCACCTTCGCTGAATCCTGTCAAAATAAATATGTTAACATGATATGACATAACATATTTTTTGTGTTCCCAAAACAAATGCATGACTGACAAACATAACATTTGTACATCTCTGTTGGGAAGCCTGTTCAACATACTGACCATGAATTTAGCTTCATTGATTTGTTAATGTAGTTCTTTACAGACAGTGGACATTTATCTTTCTATTGTAGTGTGAGCAAAGTATAGGTCTGGCAGCCTCTGACTGGAGATAAAAACCTTAATGGACCCACCTAGCAATGTTAAAGCTCTCCTGGTTTCACACATGTCTTCAGCATCATCCACCCCGTCTATGACCAGGCTCTGACCTTGGCTGGTGCAGAGGTAGTCATCGGCACAACCTTGAAACATAGTTAAACATAGTAGGTAAAATAAATGTTCATTCAGCATTCAGTTATAATGTTCACATAGCAGGTGAATCGAGATATGATTCTCTACAGAGCATGTGTGTATCTACAGTAAAAAAAAACATCTACTTTCAAAAATGTTTCAAAAGGCTATATGACAATTACTCAATTCACGCACTTAACTTGAAGGCTTTGAACTCTGGCAGATGAGAGGAGGCACACAGCTGATACAATATATGGTAGTTTCTTTCTCCATGAGGCTGAAATATAATTAGATAGAAGAGAAAAAATGTGTTTAAATCAATGTATCTATAGTTTGTAAGTTCATTTTGTTAAATCAGTTATACTCTTACATGAGTTTAAGGCGCACAAATTCCAAAGTCTAAGCCTTTTTAAATCCAACAATGAAGAAACACAATGAAACATACTGTATGTGCTATGTGCTAGTTGTCTATATTTTTCCAAACACAAAGGTGAGTGCTGGGGAAACTGACTTGAAACACCACTCTAGATTTCTCCAGAAGGTAGGTTTTCATCATGGCCCCGATGATGCGATTCTTCTTGTCAAAGCCAATCTCGATGTACTTTCCAAACCGACTGCTGTTGTCGTTCCTGGTCGTCTTTGCATTCCCGATGGCCTTGGATCGAACACACACACACACACACAGAGGGAAGGTTACTGGCCACCGTTGGACACTGTGTCTCCCTGTCACCTGTTCCCTGCGGGAGTCCTCTCCTACCTCCATGATGGGGTTGGAGGCCAGCACCTTCTCCTCGACGTTGGCCTGCACCAGGGAGCGACTGACCGTGGCAAAGTACCGCATCACGTACTTGGCCGAGACGGTTTTCCCCGCCCCAGACTCCCCGCTCACGATCACCGACTGGTTTCTCTCGTCCCTTGGGGAGGAAAAGGAGTTTGTTGTGGATGCACTTCCTAGGTGTTAGTCATTTTTTGATGCACTGCATTGGAATGTGCCACGATGCAACAATTCAAAAGGTATCCCATCTATGAAAGTTGCTGTTCTTTGTATTTGTTAAAGACCTGGCCATGTTTTTATACGCCTCCTCCGCCACTGCGAATATATGGGGGTCCATGTCCCCCAGGTTCTGCCCGCTGTAGGCATGGATGATGTCAGCCTCATAGATGGGCAGGCTGTTGTATGGGTTAATGGCAACCAATACAATCCCTATTTCAGAGCCACAAACAACGAGAACAATACATTAGACCATATCAGTCACAGTTCAAATGTGTTGAAGTTGACCTAGTATTCACTGTCTACGTTCTGTATCTTAACCTCATCTATTATGAGCACGCCTTTTCACCACAGAAGCAAATGAAGTCCATTAGATAGAATGTATGCATTATAAATAACTGGACACATGGTTTCATATTTCCCATTTCATAAAAATTCATAACAGCTTTACTAATACCATGTGAGTTGTAAAGTGCATTCTTAGTGAGCCACAATAATCAGCAGCATATTATTCTATTGAGTCATAGTGCACTGTGAACATGGCTCCAAAGTCTACCGTGGCATAATGATAGTGAGACACACGAGAGAAGGGCTCTTTACCACAATATGTGTAAATTAACTTGGAGTCTATGAAGCGCACTTTGAGGTTGTGCAGGACGGCCGGTTCGTGCAGGTAGCTCAGTGCTGTCAGGTCATTTTCCCCCACCAGGAGGTTAGGGTTTCTCAGGGGTGGTAAACTGTCGGTTTTCACGTCTATTTTGTGTTCCAACGCCTGGAAACATACAGGGTGTTAGGGAATTTCTTGGGCTTATTTTCTGTTACCATACTGTTGGCCTCCTTTCCCATACTATGCAAGCCCAAACTTGATATCACAGCGGCAAGTACCAACAGCTTTGACTAAAAACGCTTGAATTTAATTTATTTATGTAAAATGCTAAATTTTCTAGAGATATAGGCCCATCTGAATAAAACATTGTATAAAATTTGATTTAATCAAATGTGCATATGCTGCATGTGGTCTCTACGTCTAACATTAGGCCTACACAGTGAAGTACTGGAGAAGTAGCCTCCTAAAGCGTTATTCTGCATGGGTTGTGGTAACATCCACTATATTCAGGCTGTCTCTCACCGTGCCATCCTCCAGCTGTAACGTCAGCACTCTGTCCCCGGGAGTGTAGGCTCTAGTGAGCTCCGCTGACCTCCACACGTCCACTGGATCAGGCAGCCACACTCGGGCAAACTGGAGAAAAAGTCAAAAAGAAACATTTCGACCGATAGGAAACGCTAACAGCATTTACAAAGATGTACTTGGATAGACAGGACACAAATTATGACAATATAAAAGTCGATGTAAGGCAATACATCTCTTGAAAAATAGACGATGGTTAACGTACCTTTGAATACAGCTCTGCCATGGCAAGTAACTTACGGAGCTCGTATACAGGCTCCTAAAAACCTCGTTGACGATAAAATTTCAGAGGAGTTGTCCAGGAATTTAGCAATGGCAGCAGCTGACGTTGAAGGAGTAGATGAATAGAAGATTTTAGGTCAGCAGGATCAGATATCGTAGTGAGCCATAAGAACAGGATCATGTCTTATAGTCAGCCATAAAGTCTGGTGGTAACCTTAGCGGCAGAATGGACTCATATGCAGACATGAGATCAGCTGGAGCGTGCAGTGACACGTTTCTCCGATTGACATGCGTGCCCCCCAGCGGTAAACTAACTAACATCTCAAAATCTTTTTTTCAAGCAATTTCTTCTGCGCAATAAATGTAACACGCGGATTCAGCAGTTATTATGCAAAACTATTTTATTTACAAAAAAAAAACATGGCACAGTGTGATTGCACTATAAATGTACATGCACACTTCAGACATATTAGAGCTGCTTGGTATAAAAGCCTTAATGATTCCATTCAAGACAGTGGCAGACAAGTCAGTCTAGATTCACCACTAAATTACATGACCAAATATTGCTCAAGATGAATAGCAGTTCTTTACGTTTAAGGCCTTTTCAGAGGTCAGTATGATTTGGATCTACAGCAGTCTTTGTAACTAAAATGTATTAAAACTCAACCAGCTTGCAACAGTTGCCTTATCAATACTTGTCAATAATAGTTTTATAGAGAGCAGGACATAGGGGACTATGGAAAATAAATCAGATTTGTCTTTTTGTTCTTATTTTTTTTCAATGCTTTATCACTTGTTTAAAAAATAGTTCCACATATATGTAGCTATTGTGAGGTTAATATAGGTGTACTAATAGCTCTAATTCTGCAATTGTCATAATTTCAATTAACTTTTTCAATGAACCATATGGCAAAATTTAAATCTTAGACATGATGTAGTGACAGATCTCCATGAACACTAATGAGAAACATCTTCAAATGAAAGCTACCATGCAGAAAGTGTTCTAAGAACACAAGCTTGTATTTGCATTTCCAGGTGATGTGTTTTACAGCAAACTCGTAGTCAATCTTAATTCTCAACATTTGTATATATACATTTGTTGAATACAACTCTGTGATGGCCCTATAACCATCTCCAGCTTTCAGTGTTCAGCTTACATATCCAGTCATCAAAATAGTGAATGATAAACAGAAATAGAACTGGGCAGGTTGCTATGCAAGGCAGGTTGGAATGGACACAGAACCATGTACAAATGCTCATCATTAAATCAACCAGCAAGTTTGCTAGCTACAATGGAAGGCTTTCTCTGAGGCAAGTCCTGAGGTGTGGGTATGTGGTCTCCCGTGATCTCAGTCTTCTCCGTTGGAGCCATGGGCAACTGTTTGTTCTTCATCTTTGCTTTGGCCATGTTGTAGTCACCAGAATCAAAATACTTTTGCTGCGAGAATAAAAACGAAATGTATGTGTTACATGTGCCAATGTTAATTTGCTGCAAATGGAACCTGTCAATATTAACATATGAAACACACCCCTTTCTGAAGTCTTTTCCTCAGGAGATCAGAGCCACCAGGCTTGGCTCCAAGATTAGGATACCTGGTCTTCAGTTTGGCCTCCTCTGCCTTCTCCGGGCTAATGACTTTATCCTCCATTTCCTATTAAAATATGAAAGTTAATGAAAAAGCAGAGACATCATATTTATGTTCACAAATCATGTCGTAAGAGTCGATACATGGTGACAGTTGCCAGATTTTCCCGTTACCAAGCAAAAAAAACATCCTCTATATAGATTGTCATCTCAGAAGAAAATGCAATCCTGCAAAGATTTGACCATGCTATTAATAATCAGGCGCCCCCACGAATAATACCGACACTGTTCTGTAAGCTTATGATGAGCTACCATTCCCAGCTAGCAACTATACTAGCAAACGTAACACACACATGTTATAATAACCACAATTCCGACAATCATCGTGCAATGTTGTACAATATCTATAATAATGGTTTGTGCATGAAAGTATTCTGTTTTCATGTATAATGGCCCACCAAGAGTAAAACGCACTACTAGGAACCCCATGATCAGTAAGCTAACTAGCTTGTTGCTAACCGCCTGCTGAAGGCAACATTTCATCCATTCAACCGTGTTGATTAAAGCTACCTTACCTAGCACAATCAGCTAGGGCATTTGCCACTAAGTTAACTTTGATTTACCTGCTGTTCCTCAGAATTAATTGCTCCATCAACCTCCTCGGACATTGCAGTGTTAGCCGAGGTAACAAAAGTACGGGATCGAGAAATCAGCCCTCGCACAAATAGAGATTAGGATGTAGCAGCACTAGGCGGGCCGACAGAGACAGCTACAGCAGCAGCAGCTAAAGCCAAGTGACGGTGCTGCCCCTAGGAGGTGCACTCTGAACACACCACGGTGTGCACGTCCTCGCTATGATACCAAAACAAGAGGTAGTGGAAACCAACACATTGGCTGGCTGTCAGTATGCTCTTGGGTACCAAACGCTACACATCAACATATCCTATCAATTATATATTTAAGCCCTACAAACGTGTGCACTTTATGACCAACTAGAAATGAATAGTAGGCATTGTTGACCAAACAAAATCGTATTTAGATTAATGGCTGCAATTGTATAATCCACTTTCTTGGGTGGACTGGATGATAAATTCAGTGGGATGTAGCCTTAATCATGGATTATTTTAAAATTAATGCAATTCTGTCCTGGTGTTTATTTGGCGAGGAACACAAAACAAGTCATCCCATTAACAGTGACAGCTCTGTAATAGTTATGCTTATTAAAACTAATCAATCATAGTAGCTATTAGATTTCATGTCCCATTTTATAACCACAGCTGTATGACCATAGTATGAATCTTGGGAGAAAGTATTTGTGGGCCACAGATTTTTAGGATTTATGCTACACTGGAACTACATGTTTATTCATATGCATTCTTGAGTTTAAACAAGATTACTGTTACCATGAAGACAATTTGCCTTTACTATGGATGTTTTTACATATCAGAACAATCCTCAGGTGGAGTTGCAGTCAGTGAGGTTGACCAGACAGTCAAAGATTTCTATGTATTCTGATTTTCACAATACTGTCAATGGCAATTAATGGAGTACAGGTAGCTTTTATTAGGGTTAAAAAAAAAGAAGTCACCCATTTCTCATGTTTTTGCTATAGAATGAGAATGAGCCAACTGGACAATCCAAACCACAAATGTTACAGATGTGGAGTAAAAGGTTAAAAATGTATAACTTATATACAGAATTCCCAAAGAGCAGTTTGAAATACATTTTGAATTATTTCCGCACCCTTTAATAAACTAACATTCATCGGAGGGAAGAAATGCTCTTTCAGCACACCTGCAGAATCAACATTTTAAAGAATAAACATGTCGATGGTGCAATTCATTTCAAACAGGGAAGTCATCATTCCTTTAAGATGTTAAGTAAATAATAAAAAAAGGAACAGCTTTTGTTATTTTAATGAAATAGGAAACACAATGCATGGTAAAGGGGCATGTGGCCCACAGGACTAGAGGTTGTCCTCCGCCATGTCCACGTCTTCCTGCAGCTTCTGCACCATCTTTTCCTCCAATTGTTTGGCTTTGCCTAGAAGACAGACGAGTCGATCAGAACCCCTCTTTATACAATACAGAGTACAATATACAAGCAATCTAGATAGAGGGAGGTCACAAGGCAACATGTCTGATCAAGCTAGGACTGTGTCAATTGAAGTTTACCATTTATTGTTTAGTAAATATATTTATGTATTTATGCTTTTATCCAAACTCCAAATGATCCAAAAAACGTATCTTTTTAGACATATCATTAGCAAGCAGGTCGAACGTCTTGCTAAAGGATGCCGATAAAGGTTTGAAACCAGAACACAGGCTGGGGGTCAAACATCCTCATTCTTCTTCATTCACCCTCATTCCCAGACAACCCTGGACAAAATGTGCTGTGCCAGCTGTCTTACCCGCATGTGGTGCCTTGATCAGGTGAATATTCTTCTTCACAGAGCTGATAGCCTCTTCTTTGTCCAACTGTTTGCCCTTCTTCAATCTAGAGAGAGACAACAATGTAAATAACACTCTCCCTACTAATCAAAGGCCCACATTTAAGGAGTACTGACATACAATATGGCATCGATAACTGATAACATCAACCCAAGTGTGAAAACGATGCCTTACCTGTTGATTATGAAGCGTGCCTGTCGCTTTCGTTTTATTTCTTCCACTTTCTTCATAGCTTCCACTGGAATAGATAGGACATAATACATTCAGAAAGGCAACGAGATACATTTGATTGAGTCAATAGGATGAACAGATCATCCCCATGTCTAGCTTTTTAGTGTAGTTGAGAATTACCTGTCTTGTTCCAAAGCTCACGCTGATATTTGAGAGGAATATTTCGTCGTTTCTCAAACTCTAAAGCATTATCCTAAAAAAACAGTAGTATAATCATGTTAACAAGGAAATCTGAACAGACAACCATTGGACTACATGGTATATATCTTTTGAAATTAAATAGAAAGCCAACTCACCACCGTCAACTCCTTTCCTGCGGCTTTCCTGAAGGCTTTAGTCCATCTTGTCTTTCTTGGATTACGCTTCTTCTTGAAGTTTTTGTGACATTTGGATTTGCAGAATCTGAAAACCTAGAAAGAAAGAAACGCTGATCAAGGCAAAGCAATGCAATGGAGGAGAGGGTGGCAGTCTGACAAGTACATTTGTTCCGATAACCTTCGCCAGAGGGCGCCACAGCATCAAATGAAGAACTTTGGCGTATTTTAGCCACTTATTCAGCGTGTAGCTGGTTATGTCCATATACACGTGAACAAACAACGATCGGACAATTAATATATAAGGCACATGCTTTCAATATAATTTAAGAAACACTGATGTCCTATTCGCACTGAATTTACCATGACATGATGCCACGTGAGTTCCTAAAGCACGATTAAATGGACATGACGTTAGCCATGTGGCTAGCGCCACTGAAACAAACGATAGGACATTTTACCACCGTCGGTTCCTCAACAAGATAGCAACATACCTTGCAATCATTTCGAACAAACATGTTCCCATGCCCGGGGTAAACAGGCCCCGAGCAAAAATAGCACTTTTCAATGCGCATTTTGGGTCCTCGTTTCCAAAAGAGGACCACGCAAAACACGCCGAGGAAAACAAGACCCTGGTGATCTTCTTTGGTTCACAAAACCCCTGACTCGCGGATATTTTGATTACTGCCCCCTGCCGGCATTTTGCTGCAAATGTCTCGAACATGTGCTGATCGCACTAACGTTTTGACCATTTGGGGGTTTTTGACAGATGGGCTACTTCTTCCTTTTTTAGAAAACAAGAAAGAACATATTTTGTAGAAGGTAATATGGCTAAATCTAATTATGATTTACTGTAGGCCTTTCCTCAATCAGTGTAAACAAATAAAATAATGGAGCTGTTAGACCTTTATACATACTCCAAAACATTCTGCACCATAAACGAAATACGCAAACTAAAGTTAGAATGTAGACACACCCACACACGCACACACACACACACACACACACACACACACACACACACACACACACACACAAACACGCACCAAATCTACTCTACTCACCACATCCGAAATAAAGTTAGTGACATATTTTTCAGTAATCATTTTATTTTCTACTTGTAGCCATCCTGAGAGAATCAAAGAGGGATATAACAACATTTCAGCATAGAAAATACAAAAAATACATAAGTTTAACCTGGAACTAAAATTATGAACACATTACAACATTTGAAATGAGAAAAGCATAAGTTAAATAATAACAATAAAGACTAATTCTCCTTTACAATTGATATTGGAGTTCAGGTAACTAAAGTACCAGTGAACACAATTTGGCCATTTTTACCAATCCATTCCACAGGGGGAAAATACACTACCAACCATTGTTATTCAGGTTAAGACATTGATCAAATTGAAGTTGGGGATTTTGAAACAAAGAAATATGCTAAAAGGTCAAAGTAAACCAAAATTCAACTGAACCTAACCCACCCTCAAGTGTTGTCACATGGACACAACCAAGTGGACAGTGGGACACCGTTTGATCTCTCAAGCTTGACACAACACAACGGACTATCCTTTATGTAAAAACATCTTCTAAAACTCTTGAAAATCCTATCACATTCAGATGCAATATTGTTTTCCAAAATTCAAACCAAAGAAAAAACAAATCGCTAAATAACAGAGACTTCAAGTTTCTTTGGCAAGATTTCTTTTGTTATATAGATATAAAAATTGATTATGTTGCTCTTCACACATAGGGTCAATATTTTGATAGTCAGCATCCGTGTCTTCATCAAGACAAGACATAGGGATATTATGAAGAGAAAGATAACTTCAATTCAGTGTTATTACTATTATTGAGAAGTAGTAATGATGGATATACCTTGATAAATCAATCCTCATCATCACCACCATAATCCATCACCTGCAGAACACACACGATCTTTGGTCTGTTGTCAATAGTATCTACCGTATCACACCAAAGGCAGAATGATATGAAAGCAAAACCCATCTGAGGAAGAGTACAACTCTTTGGAAAATAGCGTCGGCATCACTGCTACTCTTAGCAGCTCTAGAAGGCAAGTGGAACGCAAGGCCAGGAGTCTTGTGTTAAAGCTTTCCCCAAGAAACAATAAGTGTTAAGGAAAAAAACATACTGAGCAAAACCATTCATACCGCTGCTCCTGTTTCTCAGCTCATGGTTAAGAAAAAAAAGTTTGGACTACAAACTCTTATCTACATATTATTATTTTTTTGGTAGCACTTAAAAATTCATCATTCTTTGGACACATTTTTTCTTCCCCCTCTTTGGATCCACCTTATCCACAAAATGCCAAGCCCTTCCGCAATAAGGCCATGTTAAAGCTATTAAAACCAGTGCATTGAAATGCCAGCCATTGTTTTTGGTATGATATTACTCAAAAGCTCTGACAATGTCTAATGCACTTTTTCTTTTCACAGCATTCAATGGAAAAAAAAAACAGGTGACATATCAAAAGCTGTTTTACACTTGAAAACAAAATGTGGAGAAACGTTTGAAAAACAAAATACCGCTCAACGATAATGCACTAAAACAGGTAGACGAGCCACTCCATTAAAATGTTTTAACCCTGCCCCCTGAGTCTCCACATAATACTGCACCACATACTGTGAAGAAATGAGGTAGAAATGTACATCCAAAAAGGGACAGATGAGGTAGACAGTTAGTTTCAAATGAATCGGACCTGCTGCTCCAGTGGAAGAGATTCAATACAAAAGGAAAATGTATTCGAAATCGAAAGACATTTTTTGACATTCTTTTAAACATTCATCATAGGTGAGCTTTGGTTTAGGTCTGACAGTGCACAACACATGCACACACACACACACACACACACACACACACACACACACACACACACACACACACACACACACACACACACACACATATAGACAGACAGACAGACAGACACACAGACTGACAGACAGATGAACACACACACACACAAAGGCAGATAGTTTTGTAAAAAAAAAAAAAAAAAAAAAAGGAAAGAAGGAAGTAAAAACACAGGTTTAAAATCCTGAGATAGGCCAGAAGAAGCGTCACCTCCAGCCCTCCGTGTCCTGACCTCCTGTGCACTTCAGGAGGCCCTGAAGGGTCCCTGCTGGGGGTGCGTGTCAACATGCTGCGGGAGGTTGTGGTGTCAGGAGCCGGCTGGCTGGGGCGGGCATGCAGACGGCAGGGAGCCCACCGCTGTGGGGACCACCTGGCTGGCTGCCTCAGGCAGCAGGTGAGGGAGGGCACAGATTTCAACCTTCTCGTTTTCATCTTTGAATGTGGCCGTGAGCTCTCCGACCACCACGACGGCTGCGGGGGGCTCGGCGGGACCAGAGGAGGGCTTCGGGCGGCTGCTGCTGCTGCTGCTGCTGCTGCTGCTGCCGGTGCTGCCCGACGATGA
This sequence comes from Urophycis tenuis, assembly GCA_036785325.1. NCBI lineage: Eukaryota > Metazoa > Chordata > Actinopteri > Gadiformes > Phycidae > Urophycis > Urophycis tenuis. Next base: position 1,378,441 of record JAXIVH010000013.1, read on the forward strand.
GCTGCTCATCTCCTCGGGGCTCTCGTCGTTGGAGTAGTGACCGGAGTCGGCGGTCTCCTGGCTGCCCTCGCTGGTGTGCGAGCTCTCGGGGGCCGGCTGCTGGTGAGGCTGCGGCCCGAAGATGATCTCCCGGGAGAAGGGCGGCAGGGCTGCGGCGCCCGGCCTCCCCTCGTACCGCAGGACCGTCTTACCCGCCTCGTACAGGCAGGCCCGCTTCTCCGCCTGCCGGGCCCAACACACAAACAACGTCTGAGTCAATCTGCACAGTTTGTTCTGGTAGTACCAACGGACCTGGAGACCAACTGCCCTTGAAGCAGAGTGAGAGAACCTGAACACTACTCACATCACTCATATTGGGATTGCGCTTCTCTTTGGTGAAGAGGCGCCACTTCTTGCTTCTAGTGCCGCCATTCAGCGGGGCGGAGTGGCTCAGCAGCATGTTGGGGCCGCCCTGCAGGGAGACAGGCCAGATTGTGTCACCGATGACAGTAAAGTGGAAGACAAACAAAGGTGTTTCCTGTGACTACCAGGCCTGTGGTGAGCGAGGCCGCTGTGTGCTGCGTGTCTCACCTTGGCGTCGATGAAATGCTGTCTCATCATCGGCACCAGGACCTCGGCGTTCTCCGAGTGCGGCGGCCCGTCCTCCGGGTGCCCGCCCGCACGCGGACCCTCGCCGCTCACCCCCCCGACCGCCTTCGGACCGGACCATTTCCTGTCAGAGACCACGCCTCAGTACACATCCACACCAACGTTTCTATTTTTGGCAGAATTGCCTTTTCTTTGTATGTCAGTCAGGTGCATGTCATCAGGGAGGCGACCCTGACGGTCAGACATCTTGTTCAAGACACCTGCGCCCCTCTGTGGACCTGACGGTCTGTACTGTCTGTACTGTCTGTACGGTCTGTACTGTCTGTCTGTCTGTACTGTCTGTAATGTCTGTACTGAGTGTATTGTCTGTCTGTCTGTACGGTCTGTACTGTCTGTACGGTCTGTACTGTCTGTACTGTCTGTACTGTCTGTACTGTCTGTCTGTACTGTCTGTCTGTACGGTACCTGGATCTCCCCTTGTTGATGAGGATCAAGGCACACAAGACGATGCAGGACAGCGCGATGCAAACACCAACAATGATTCCTGTCATGGAGCGCTGGTCTATGTGGTAGATGCTGTTGGAATGGTCTGGGAGACAAACAAACAAACAAACAAACGAGTGTTTCACAGTGTTTCATCGACAGGTAACTGTACAATCAGCGGTGAAAGACACACAGAGACAAGGGATCAATTGCTATCCATATTTAATTAAATGGATAAATAATTGAAAGCCACAGTGGAAACGGTATCTGTTGGTGATATACGAGCCTCTGCTTTCTGATGTATTTAGATTTTCCGTTTGACCTTTGGCAGACTGATTTTTCTGATTGCTGATTTAAATGAACTAAGCAGGGCCTGGAGGGCCATGTTGCTGCTGTCTTGGTGCTCTACCTGGTGCCTCCGGGAAGCTGTCAGAATGCCGAGGGTTCTTGCTGCGGTGCCCGCTGGCCTTGGGAAGCGCCACGTCCACCAGGCTGGAGTAGGGGCCCTCTCCGTGCTGGTTGGCAGCACATATCTTCACCAGGTAGATGTTCCCGGGCTCCAGCTTCTCCAGCAGGGCCATGGTGTTGCTCCCTGACACACAGTAACACACACACACACAAGCCCAGGTGTGAGAACGTCTGACCAGGCTCATGGTGAAAAGGAGGACTAGGACCGCACATCATCACCGTTCACCCACTGCTTTCTATGGTTCGGATGGTTGGCTTTCAGAGCTTCAGTTGAGTTCTTAGATGTTCAAGTGACAAAAAAACTAATTATAGTAGAGCATATTTATCTACACCTATACACTACATCTGGGATGGAAATAACAAATGAATGCAGCCAGGTTGCAATTGGTGAAGTTAAAAGGCTGAGGTGACACTATTACTATTTAGTCATTTATTTTTATTACTAGAAAGTCAATTCAGATACAGGTCATCACTGAGCAGGTAGGGACGTTGGGGTTTGAACCCAGAACCTTCCTGCCAGGAATCAAACCTCCTAACTGATCCCCTGAGTATCATGTCCCCTGTCCTCCTGGGGGATGAGTGTATAACATCAAGCCCCACGGTGGGCGTGTGCTGGAGGAACTCACCGTCCCTCTGCAGGACCAGCCAGCGGCCGGCCAGCCAGCCCTTCTGGGAGGCGTACAGCAGGGTGTAGTGGGTCACCACCAGCTGGGGGTCCTCCGGGGCCCTCCACGACACCAGCACCGTGTCGTCCTCGATCAGCGTCATCCGCACAGCTGACGGGGGTCTGGTGGGCGCTGCGGACCCCAGGACAGACCACTCACTCAGTCAAAGACCCAACACCAGACTACAACCATTGTGAAATATAGGCTCTGTACAAACAACGTTCCCTGAAGGACAATATTTCATCCTCTAATAAGACGATGATAATGACCAGTTCTATTCACAAAGGAAGGCTCAAACAGGCTGTCTGGTACTTCAGGTGCATTAACTCAGTAGGGTCACAGGGGTTTTTGTACATCAGTGAACAATCACCAGAAATAATAGATTACCGGATGCTGGGGTCTGGTGGTAAACCACTGAACTCCAGGGACTTGACATCTGGTCCAAATGAAGACGGACCACAAACTCATAGCGAGTGTTTGGGCTGAGGTTCTGGACCGTCATGTTTTGCTTGATACTGTGGACAGAGGAGAAACAAAGCATACGGTGACTCACTAATGCACAAGTACTTCACTCACGTATTGGGATGGGAAAACTTCCGGAACGGTTCTTAACCAGCCAAGTACAATTATATTCAGCAACAGGATCAAAAAGGAACCAATCAAGAGAATGTGATGGCATTGTCAAGTGTCTTTTTAGTACTTATTTATTAAATTGTTTGGTTCCTTGTTTGAAAATGTAGTGTCCCCTGATACATTCTCTATCAGTACGTTTACATGCAGCAAGAAATTCGAATTTCTGATCGGATCAGATAATGACATGCGTAAGACCGGATCACTTGTCCGAGTATACATGCCGTTCAGGGAATCGGATTAATAGCCGGAGCGTGGCTGACTCCGGACGCGTATTTACGAATCCTACTATGGCCACGCCAAGTCCCGCCCTATGCCTACGCCTGATTGGCTGAGCTCAATGAGTGCCGCGTACGCTGTGTGGCGCTCTGCGTATGTGCAGAATGGCGATGCGTATGCGCAGAATGCCAAATCCGATTCAGATCCGATTGCTGAGTATACATGCCGTTAAAAGTCCGACTATGATCGAATTATCCAGTTGTAGTTATCCGATTTTAGATGTCCGAAATAGGTCCGAAGTAGGTCCGAAGTAGGTCGGATTAAGGTGTTTACATGCACTTAAAAAGTCCGAACGATGTCTTATACGATTAGAAATTCGAATTTCTTGCTGCATGTAAACGTACTGTATGTTAACTCCTCATGTCCAGGAGTTAACATAGAGAAAGTATCAGGGGACATGGTACATTCTCTATGTTAACTCCTCATGTCCAGGAGTTGCTCCCTGCTTACGTTTGCAGGTAGCGCACGGCGCTGGCGTTGTGCGTGCCCACAGGCGTGCAGCGGACGGTGAAGCTCAAAGCCTTCCCCGCCATGAAGGCCGGTCGACTCCAGCGCACAACCACCGAAGAAGAACTGTTAGCCGTGACGGTCACATGACCGGGGGTCGGCGGCACGGAGGACAGGTGATCCCGCACTGCTAGGGTGAGAACAGACGCAGAAAGGCACATGTCAGTGAGGCATACAGTAGATCCTGGGTTCAGTCCCCGCATCTACCTGTAGGCATCCTTTTGCACCTAGCTGCTCTCAATGACGTGTATCTGAATTAAGATAATATCTGGAATAATGATCAAAGTATTGAATAGTAAATATCATCAACCAAAGTTGTTGTTTGTATATGAAAATGCTAATCCCAGTTATTGTGACATTAAAATGTGTGGTCCGGCTGCAGGCTAGCTAGCATAGTGGGTATGGCTGCTTAGCTATCTACTTACAAACACATCCAGGGGTGCTTATGGTTTGGTCTGACTGGTAGCCATCTCCCAGTTGACTGTAGGCCAGCAGCTTCACATGGTACTTCGTCCTAGGACCTGGAATAAAATGAATCAAGTTCAAACACATGCTAAAAATTACAAACTCAACTAAACAGGAGATGCAAAGATAAGACACAACTACTGCTGCATACCAAATATGTTCTTTGCTAAACTGTCTACATCTAGCTTTTTGATGTTAACATGGAATTATTTTTAGGATAATTAAAAAGACGCCACTTTCGACAAAGTGGCGTCTTCACAATGAGGAGGCAGAGGGCAGCGCTGCAGGTCAGCGCTAAGCCCCGCCCCCCTGCACACACAATGCAGCGGCCCAGCGGCCACACAGCCATCCATCACCGCCTGTCATTGTATTAAGCCTGGAAAAAAAGAGAGGCGGCCATACTGACGGCCCAGTAACTAGGGTGACGATCAATACGGCCTGGAAAGAAATCGACATCACCATGACACCCGGTGCTTTATTTGCCTTTTTAATGCTTAAGGTTTTATCACTGCTTCTTCTCCTCGCAAGACGAGTGTGTGTGTGTGTGTGTGTGTGTGTGTGTGTGTGTGTGTGTGTGTGTGTGTGTGTGTGTGTGTGTGTGCGTGTGCGTGTGTGTGTGTGTGTGTGTGTCTGTGTGTGTGTGTGTGTGTGTGTGTGTGTGTGTGTGTGTGTGTGTGTGTGTGGGAGGGGGTTCATTGAATTGAAAGCCAAGATGGCTACCTCTAATTTCTGAACTGTAGTAAAACTAGTAAGTTGTTTTAAAGACAAGACATGATGAGTTTCAGCCTGTGAGAAACAGAGAAATAATGACATGTTGAATGAGGCCATTCTGTGGAATGTGTCCACCAGGGAGACATGATGTAGCCCTGCATGTTCAGCTCTAACTCATACGGCTGCTAACACCACATCACTGGTAATCCCCCTTGGACACCAATAGCCAGCGTTAGCGTGTTGATTTGGAGCCTCCAGTGTGTGTAGGCTACTGGGCGGGGTGTTGACCGGTGGAGGTGGTGGAGCCTGCCGTGGAAGGTGGGGGAGGGTGGGGGTCAGAGCCAGCGTTCAGCTGCTGAGATCTCTGGCCCACGGGACCGGGGGAAAGGGAGGGGAGGGTCGGCTGAGGTCAAGGGGTCAGGCCAAGATAGAACAGAAGGAACCCAGGCTCAGGACTGTGGGGCCTCTTTTGTTTCCTCTCGTAGCACTGGGTTTTCCTACGGCTGACCCCGTCCTGCAGTCATCAACTTGGCTGCAGGGAGCAGACAACACTCAGAGGAAAAGCACTGATATTTAGCCTGCTAAAGTACAAAATAAAAAACTAAACAACAGCAATTGCAATGTTTGTTTTTGTGTCATTCTCAACCACTGGCTCAAATTAGTATATTGTCAAATCACTTAGACATTTGTGAAAAAGATGTCACTAGATCTTAACCATTTGGATTCCACCGAGAAGGCAAAGTGGACCTACATTACACCTCCATAGCAAACTATGACCAAAGCACTATGAGCTGAGCTTTGACCATCTTCAACTTGAATATGGTCTGATGAACATGGCATTGGACTACAGAGATCTAGACTTGATCTTTGGAGCTCATTTGCATGGAGGCCACAGAGCGAGACGGGGGAGAGAAAGAGCTGGACAGAGGTCACCGTCTCTGTCCAGCCCTGTGCGGACAGTCCCTGGAGACGTGGTCTGTGTCCAGCTGAGAAGGCTGTGGGAGTGTTGGGGGAGGTGACTGGTGGGGGTGGGATCTCACAGGGCGGGTGTGGCCCCTGGACCCAACACAATGGCCAGGGGGTCATTATGCAGGGCCAGGGATGGGAAAACGGTGATGGGAGGGGACATCTGGCAGTGACCCCCAGTTTCTGAGAGCCAGAGCTCCCACAATGCACCAGGCAGGCTGCTGAGGGTGGCTGTTTGATAAAGAGGGGGCAGCTGTCTGATAAAGAGGGGTCAGCCTATATTGATCATGGGACAGCGGGCCCAAATGCAAATAGGACCGGTCACTGGTCAGAGTAAATTGCCTGATGCAGAACAGGACTTTCGTTGATTGAGGGCCAAATGGGCTTCGGCCATTTCCAAAACGGTCTACAAAAAACTGATTTAAATATCAATATGTCAAAATGGATACTGAAAAAAAAATCTTTACATAGGCTAAGTTACAGTGATTAAAAAATGACAGGCAGGATGTGAACACCGGTGAGCGAGTGAGACTCACCGAGGCCACTGATGGTGTAGTCTGAGTGTTGGGCTGGAAGCTGGACAGTGGGCTGCTCAGGTTGGCCCTCCTCATGGTAGAAGAGGCGGTAACCCTGGACAACCACAGTCCCTGGTACAGTTTGCCAGCGGGCGATGATGGAGGTACAGTTGAGTGGCTCCAGTTGAAGTAGGGGCGCAGAGGGAACTATGTTAAGAGAGAGAAGAACACACAGACACACACAAATTTATAACATATACAGAGTGAAAAAGAGAGCTGTGTTCAAGAAAACATTAGTCTTATGAAAACATGAATGCTAAACTATGGCTAACTTTAAGTTAAGTCACAAATGTGTCATTATCACAAGAAATATTCCATGCTAAGAAAAGCCTTAAGGTATCTACGCAAAATACTACTCGCTCCAGAAATTATTTTCTTTTCTTAGACAACAATTGCTTAGGTATCCTCAAAGTGTCTTATGGCAGTGTTAGTGTGTTATGGCAGTGTTGCATGCATCAGGACAGCATTTTGTCTACTATGACTTAGTTCTTCAGATGTGGAATGAATTTCCATAGACCTCCATAGATCCAGGAGCCTTTTCATTGAACACCACCCCCACAACCACAGCATCTTGCCTATTGATGAGTACTCACATAGCTCTTACCCAGCTGGCTACCAATCACACACACTATCACTCGTAGTAGCATCGCTACTACAAGTGATTGGCAGCTACTACCACTGCTACATCTCTTATCTATACATATTATTTTACTTGCCGCTAAACAGATCAGAAATCAGCGTTGGACAAAGTTGAGTTGGACAAACAACCAACTCCTCTTTTCAAGGCACCAGGCCATGAAAAGGGGCTTTTCTTCCCCACACATAGATGCCCCAGGCCCCCTTTTTATGACCCGTGACTGAGGCCACTCGAACAGCACTGACAGCCAGGGGCAAAGGTCCCTGGGTAACCAACACAAAGGCTGTGGGACAATGCGGGCAGGGCCGGCTCCAGCCATGAGTGGGCTGCTCTGCGTGGGGCCACAGAGGAGCTCTCCCGAGAGCAGCAAAACATCCAGGACACAAAGATGGCTCTACGTTCCTCTGGTCACAGAGTGAGGCTTTTTCTTCTGATCTTCTTCTTTTTCTCTTTCAAGTGACCAAGGAATCGATATCACATATAAATACAACAAATAAAAACTCCCTTTTCTAACAATGGCGGGTGTTGGTGGTACACATGTGTGTGTGTGACCTCGAACAGACCTGTAAAGGCCCTCACCTTTACTGCTGGACACACTGGGTGTTCGATGGGAGGTCCAGGCCGAGGGCTCGCACCAGCCCACGCGCGTGGCCACGGCGATGCGGAGCAGGTAGATGGTGTCCGGCTCCAGGTTCTCCAGGAGGTGCTGGGTGCTGTTCCAGGGCACCTCCACGGACGTGACGGTGGGGTCGGCCGCCGTGCGGTAGGACAGCTGGTACGCCGACACCCGTCCTCGGCTCAGCTTGGCCGGCAGCGGCTGCCAGCTCACCTGGATGTCCGTGGTGCTGCGGCTGATCAGGCTCAGCTCCGGCGTGCGCAGGGGCACTGCAGCGAGACGCCAGCAAACACACCGCCGTCAGTGTATGCACGTTACACTCAACATCGATGGCATAACCAGGTAGGATTTAGACACAACTCAGAGATGGGATTCAAACGCCGTCACTACTTTCCTTCCAGAACATGCTATAGTTAGTGCGAAGGAATGTGACAAAAAAAAAAAAAAAAAAAAAAAAGTTTCAGCGGCAAAGAATGTGAGCCCCCGTTTTTATCCCCATCCTGGACACCCTCAGTACACTCTACAGTCACATTAAAGGTCTGGCTTAAGTACTGTGGTGATTTACTGCGAGGAATGCCGGCCGTCTCTCTGTGCTTACCGTCCTCCAGGGTGTGTTGGCTGACTTGGTCTGACATGCGGCTGGCCCCCATGGGCATGTAGGCCACGATGTAGAAGCTGTAGTTGCGGGCCGGCTCCAGGTCCTCGATGATGTAGCTGGTGGTGTCGTTGCCGATCACGGCCTGGTACTCCTCGTTATTCAGGCCTGACGGGAACGCGAGGAGAAGGGAAGAAGCACATCGTTTGAGGATCAGTCCCGAAACAAAAGGAGACAGATGACAGAGTGCCCCACTCTGGCTGTAAAGAGTAACATAAATCTAATGGTTAATGTTCAGGAACAGGCATGTAATGTAAAGCAGAGGGAAGGGAGTGCCCCCAGACTTCCTAAACATGGGATGTGTTTGATGCTCTCCCTGTAATCCATAAAGACAAACGTATAGTGGATACACTGTATCTGTCCGTTTGGATGCATTATTCAAACACAGATTTGCATCGTATGTTGTTTATATCTCGGTGAAGTTAAGAATTGCTTTTTTATCCCATGAACAGATTTCTGCTAAACTAAACATTTCTTTGGGACGCATCTTCCCACCTCTCTCAACTGATAATAATAATCATAATAATATACTTTAAAAGGGAAAGAAAACACATGTTGTTTGCTGCCTCCCTTGAGTCTCACCCTCGGCCTTCATGTAGTGGATGGAGTAGGCGATGACTTTGTTGGCGTTGTAGAGCGGTCGTTCCCACGCCAACAAGATGGCGGCGCTGGAGATGGTCTCTGCGTGCACGTTCCTGGGCGCGCTGGGCCGGTCCTCCGACATGACCACGATGAGGCGCGCCACGGACAGCACCGAGCCCTGCTCGCTCTCCGCCACGCACTGGTAGATGGCGTCGTCCTCCGGGATGATCTGGGTGATCACCAGCTTGCTGTGGAACCACACAAGACAACCGAGATCAGAGCACACTCAAGGGCTGCTCCTCAGTTTCATAGGTGGTATGTCACAGGACTTAATGGTCAAGGTGAGTTCCATTTCATTTTGTACAGCCCTTAACCGCAGTAACAGTCTCAAAGGCCAGTAACTCTCTCCCCCTCTTTAAATCACGCCTCAAAACCCACCTCTTCCGGACTGCCTTCTCCCTCTAACCTCCTTGCTTCCTCATATACTTGCCCTATTTATATTTATTTTATCTTTTTATGTTGATTTTATCTACCATGGTCCTTTTTAACACGTGTTTTGTATACTTGAAACTTGAGTGCTCCTTACTTATACTATGTGTTTTGAATTTATTCTGTCTATACAGTGTCCTTGAGTGACCTGAAAGGCGCTTTTAAATAAAATGTATTATTATTGTTATTATTAAAGGGCTTTACATGCCACGTTACATTAGGGGCTAATGGTAACCCGTGTTGGTAGAGTCAGTCTGTATCACCAACGTAGTGAGAGGACTTGCCTGTTGTACATCTTGATCCTGCCGTTGAGGTGCACCTTTTGGCCGTTCTTCAGCCAGCTGATGTGTGGTTGGGGCACCCCCTCTGCCTGGCATATGAAGCGGGCGGTGCCAGCCCTGGGTCGGGTCTGGCTCTCTGGCTTCTCAACAATGGACGGAGGCACTGGAAACACAGACGTAATCGTTCAGAGTAAACACCTGGACGTTTTAAAGATCATCTCAACGATAGAGCAAATATCTTACACCTTCACCATATATGATTGCAAATAGTATTTTCCAAAATGTAACCATGAGATCCAATATCCAATATTGACAGCGTAGCATCTAGGACTACAAGACCTTATTTGAGGAAACAGGAATGCATCTCAGAACAACATCTCCACTGCAGAGCACAGTTCAGAGAGGGTTCGGCGGTGGCCTTACCCAGGACGGTGAGGTTGGCTGCAGCCAGGGTGTGGTTGCGGGTTCCGGGGGTGGTGGCCCTGCAGAGATAGATCCCGCTGTGCTGGGACTTCACGTCAGACAGGACCAGGTTGCCGCTGCCCAGCACTTTGGCGTTGTACACGTCGATGGGCTTGCTGTCCGCGCGGCTCCACGAGATGATGGGCTGGGGGTTGCCCGTGGCGATGCACTCCAGGACCACCGTTTGATGCATGGACGCCGTGACGTTCTGGGGCGCAGCCACGATTCTGGGGCTCTGCCGTGATTTAGGGGCCGTACCTGGAAGTTAAAGAGAACGATAATTAAAACCATGACTCTCAGGAACTCTGGGAACTCAGCACACGTCTACGCTACGGTTTGAGTACGAAGCAGTTTTACTTGAGACAGTTTAAACATACATGTACAGCATACCAGCCCAACATGGCTGGCTGACTGAGGGTGGAGAAGATGTAACGGAGGTGACGTACCAGGGCTGACCGTCAGCGTCGCCTCTCTGCTCTTCATACGATTGCCGATGTTAGTCGCCACACATCGGTACTTTCCAGCATCTTCCATCTGCACTTTTTGGATCTGAAGCACTCCATTTGGTAAAATTGTGATTCTTAAAGAATCGACAGACAAGAAACATGTTATAGGACACAATCAGAACATTGTAACGACACATAATACATTACAATAATGGACCCGGACAGAGTCTGGTCATAACATGGAGGCAGGGCAGTGGTACCTGTCAGTCTCCAGAGGTAGTGCTCTCTGATTGAGCTCCCATGTGATGGTGGCCTGAGGGCTGGCAGCGACAGCACACCAGAACCGGGCCGCCGTGCCCTCCGAGACCACCACAGGCACTGGGTGAGTGAGGAACTCAGAAATACCTGCAGACAGAAAACATTGTATGACATAAAAGCAGGTTTTTTTATTATAAAGTTCTATTCTATAACTGGCTTCCCTCAAATTGGATCCATGAACCCCATAGGGGCAAACTCAACAGAGACCCCGCTTGAGGAAGAGTCTGCTGAAGTCCAAGTCAAGAACCAGAATAGGATTCTATGATACATGTATGCGTGCATTGTTTTGAGTTTTTCTAATCTAGGCCAATGCATTCAAAGCCCTGTGTGTGTGTTAAGTGATTGTGCGTTGAAGCCATTGATCATCTCCAAGCACCATGAGCTTGCCTTTGGGGAGCTAATCTATAATAGTGACCAGCTGGTCCAATCAATGGATCAATGGAGGAATGACAGAGGATGATGCATTGTCATAGGTAAATACTAATCAATTCACTCTCTCGCTTGCGCTCTGTACAAAGAGAGCACCTCATCTGACTAAAACCATAGGTTAGACCCAATCTATGAAGAAGTCCTGGGGACTTCAATGGTACCTATCCTGTAAGATGGCACCATACAGCCAGGCAGGTGTTATAGTATACTTAGAAGATATATTTTATATCACATATAAAATATAATATGCCATGTGGGAAATTATGGGCAGACAATAAATCCAAAACAATATGTTAATTTAACCCTGATGATGATGATGATGATGATTATTATTATCATTATTATTATTAAGTACAACTCAAATATAGCTTACTCTGATCTACCTTTATCTTGAAAAGCCACTGTTAAATAAGACCAGTTAGTTAGCATCATTCATTAAGGTGAAGCCATCCCATCCCCCTAGACTAAGAGGAAGAAGTCAATACCATATTAAAGGAAATCAATCTTTAGCGCTCCAACTGAAATTCAACATTAGGAATGCGTGTCTGCTAGGGAGACTGAAATTGAAGAGCATTCCCTATCCGTTTAAGGGGTAATTGTATCAATATAACACACACAAGTTAAACCAATGGCCCTGCTCTCTTCAGACTCATGACTTAGCACTGAGGGTTCCTTTATTATGTATTCATAAATAATTTGACAGAATCCATGGTGGACTCTTACTACGACTAAGAAACCCAGACGAAAGCCAGTCCCACTATATCTCATGTCTTTATCTAAAGCCCTGAAAAGAGAGATTCCACCATGATATTAAAATCGCCATTACCATATTCCCATTCTGTAACATTATTTGCCACCAAAGCACCAAACTTTTATTTTGAAGTAATTTGATGATAAGTCTTCTTCAAAGTTCTGACACACCAGAATATACCTTTAAGGCAATGTTATATGTAAAAACCCTGGGACATCTTCCCAACAGAGGTGGGGCCAGGACAGACTGCTCTGCTAATATGCTCACCTCTTTCGTCAAGCGTGAATCAATGGTCAGGTCAAACAGCACAAAGATTGCCCTGAAGAGGTCAGAGGTCACCCCACAACCCCCTGTCCATCTTATTTTGGCTCTCAGTCTGGGACCCAGATCGAAGTCAGCACACCAATCGGTACACAAAGGGTACCAAACAAATGGTAACAAACTGTATTTCAATATTGGTGTGTTGCACAAGGCGTATCAACCTATTGCCAATGACTACATACGTATCCTAAAAGAGAGGAAAACAAATAAGGAGCACTCAAGTTTCAAGTTTAAGTTCAAACTACTCATGTCATCAATAGACTTTTTGATGGCCTTTTTGGTGTTTTGACTGGTGTTTTTGCTTAACTGTTCTTGATTCAAATATGTACTAAAATAATAACTAAATCATCTCTTACAGAATTAAAAAAAAAGAATGCTATTCACTCAAGTGTGAAAAATGTGGGCTTATAGTTTTGACAAAAGGCCTCAACTTGACAATGACGGGGGAGAGCCTGTGAAAGAGACCCTGGGCCAAGAGAAAGGACAGCCGGGCCGCCACAGCCCGATGGTGACATCACAAAGCCGCTCCTGGCTGACCTCTGACCCTCAGGGCCTCTGGACAGAAGGCTAGCCCAGAGAGATCCCATTCCCCACCCTCCAGCTGACCAACCCCCACCCCCTCTCCCTTAACCCTGTCTGGGCTGGACCACACCTCCAGCCTGAATCCTTTTGGCTTGTCATAGAAAGTTGTTCCTTTGATTCAGCAGACCAAAAATAACCCCTCCACAATAACAACAACAAAATATGACAATAACAACACTATAAAAGTAAAGTGTTAGGCCAACTTGACCCTGAAACCTCTACACACCATCCATGTCTACATTAACCCATACATCACTATGCATCCAGGTTCATTCTCTCATTTTAGATATTAAAAAGTATGGTCATTGGTGGGTCAGGTGACCGTCCTGCTCTCCCCAGATGAACCCACACCAAGCTGGACAGTATCCATGACAATGTGATATATATCTGCCACTGAGAATCACAGTGAGATGTGTCTGTGGCCGACAAGGCCTATTGAATTACCAACCACTATCAGCGTGTCCACTGATATGTGGACGGCTGAATAGAATGAAAACCAGCCTTTTCTTCTGGGGCAGTCAGGGCCGCGCCAAACAAAAGCCAACAGACTCTTTTTTTTTTAGAGATTCCTCTGTGTAACAGATCACTGACAAATCACATTGAATATTGTGGGCAATGCAGCGTTGATGTGAATGTTGAAGTTGTTCACTGTTTGTAGTAATAGGAATACATGATGTAGCACCTACATGGTCTCTAAATATCATTAACTTCACTTGGATTGGGTGCTGAATAGAAATAAACTGAGGTGTTTGAGAATGAGAGCTGCCTAGATTCAGTTCACTTGAGTATGCATAGGCCTACTACAAATAGGACTATAGGACATCCTTATCTGGCTATTTCTCTGAGAACCATCAAGGTAAGTTACAAATAGACTTGTTTTCTTCACCCTTCCCCTCCCATAGTGTTTCATACTCACTTGCGATGGTCAGACGTGATCTTTGGCTTAGTATAGCTCCATATTTGTTCTGAGAGAGGCACTGATAGAATCCTTCATCAGAATCCACCCTGTCATTCTTCACATTTGGTATGTACAAGGAGCCGTTCGGCAGGAACTGTGCGTGTTCGCTTTCTGCCATAGGCAGTCCGTTTTTAAGCCACCTCATAGTGACAGGGGGCTGCCCATGAGCCAGGCAGTCCAGGACAGCCGAATCCTTTGGTAAGACAGTGATATCACTGGGCTCTGTGATGAACGATAGTTCACTAAAACATAAAACACCTAGGATGGAGAAATGAAAATAATAATCACTGCACAATCGCATGTTTGCTGTCTGTTGGCTGCAATTCATAATTGCAGAACATGATACAATAATAAATACATTAAAGAATGTTTAATGCCTACTGCATATACCTATTAAATTAAGAAAAAGAAAACAAGAAAAGGAGTAATGATCATTTGAAAGAAGATTCATAGTTAAAAGCCTTGACCTTTTAGGCACTACCTTAGGCATAAAGCAGTAACCAAACTCGTGAAAACAACATGAAAGTCATACATGCATAAGTTAAAAGCATAGGATATGATCAAATACGAACAATCAATAAAATATAGCATATTTAGCGGAAATATAATGAGAATATAGGCAAAAGCCTTCGGTTAAGCAAGTCGGTGCTATAGCTTGCAAACTGCTGTGTGTATAATCACATGCAGCGGTCCCAATGAGGATCGCGAATCAGCAGAAGTTCAGCAAAATACACATCTATAAGAAACAACAGAAATAACACAATTGACTTACTTGATAGAGGGGAAAAACACAAAACAAATAACAGCCAAAGCCGCAAGGTCTTCATTTTAAACTTTGCCATTTATCCGACTCGCTCTGTCATGTTTCACACTCCGAGCGAACGCTGTCCAGCGTCAGCGTGCTGTCCACTGCTCCGCCACAACACTAGTGAGTGACCGGAGAGGAGCGACACCGCCCGGAGTGATGGGCCACGCCCACCGGCCCCCTCCGACGCATGCGTGCCAGCGAGGCCAGCCAGGGGCATACGTAGGATGTAGGATGTCTACAGACTGAGGTGAGTGACCAACACTAACCTACTGTATCATAGCTCTTTGTAGATCAGACAGTTGTGGCGTATCTATAAATTGAAAATCGTGGGGGCAAACTTACCTGGAGCCCTTATCATGCAATTAGGCAAAAGGCAGGCGACTATATAGTGCAACATAATTAGGTCTACAGGTAAAATGTGGACGACAGACAGACAGACAGACAGACATACTTTATTGATCCCTGAGGGAAATTGCCTAAACATGACATCACTTGTGACTTCCTTGATTGTTCACAAACATACAGCAATGGGCTACTTTATAATATCCTAACCACCATTGATGTTCAACTTTTTGTTTGTTTTCACCAGCTCCTATGACACCTTTACAACAATTGGGACAGGAAATAAAATGGTCCAAGATGGTCAACACTGAACCACATCTGCTGTGGCCACAGAAGCTTGTGATTATGAGAAGATATCGATGGCTCCAAGTTAGCTGTTTAATGAATTCAGGTATTGATCCAACAGCCGTGCGTGTTGACAATGACCACTATCCTACCCCCCCCCCCCCCCCCCCCCCACACACACACACACACACACACACACACACACACACCCTCCCACTCCTATCCCTCTGTCCCCATTCAGCGGTAACACAATAGCCTCTAACTGAGTGATGTCCATGCTGCATCATCAGAACCCCCCCCCCCCCCCAACACATACAGACAGACAGCCTCACTCCTACAATCTACTCGAGGAAGTCAAATCTAAGGTAATCAAATGTAAACAACTGGGTGATGAAGCACACTTTATAACAGGCCTACCAACACAAATAAGCTATATGTACATATATACACACATCTCTTCTGCGTAGCCATGGTATGAAAGGTTAAATGGCATGGTGGTACACAATGAGGGCCAGCCAGACATCTGCATCTGACCTAGCACTTCAGTATCCAATCAAATGAGGCGGTGGGGTGTAGGGGAATCATATATTGATTAAAGCTAACTATTGATTTAATCATCGCATTGTCTCATTGCTATTTCCCACAGCTCAGACTTGTTTTAAGAGCATGTGTGGTGAATAATGTGGTGGCTCATTAATTTGAAATGTGCTTCTGATATTCAGTTGAACTAATTGTATGTATTTACTATATATTCATGTTATGGCTATAATATCTAGCATTAATAGGTCATTTTAAAGCTTAAGTTAAACTAAGCATAATTACAAATGTATTGCAGCCCTGTCTACAATCATTCTCCATGCAAATGCATCATATTCACATAATACCAACATTAAAAGACCCACAATGTTTATTTGTGGAACACTTTGAACTTCCAAAGAACCTTAGGACCTTAAGTTGTGACTCATATGTATTGTTTGTATTATATCAGATGTAATAAACTAAGTCCCTCATGCTGCATCATGTTGACTGGTGTAGTGCTGAGGTCGGGGCTGTGAAGAGGCTAACGGGTCAGGCTGCGGGGGCCGTGATCAATAGGGTAAAGGTCATTAACATGTTATGAATATCATGAGGCCCTGGGAAAGCAGAGCCGATGGCCAAAGGACTCTGCTCTGATTGGTCCGCGGCTGTATGTGCGAGAGACCACTCCCCGAATGACCCCCCGGGGTCAGCTGAAGAGCTGCCGTGACCCCTGACCCCATGCTGAGAGGATGATGGAAAGGTTTTTTAGCCTCCACATAAACTTGACTGTTAAAAAACATATTAGACTATGTCATTGTAATGTAATGTACGGGGATACATGTGTGATAAATAAAGAGGCAAGCAAAGCCAAAAATAAAATATATAATTAGGTAATTGAGTATAGCGAGAGGTCTAGCCTGTGAGTGATGTTTTGATCATTTCAGTCAATGTTGACATTGGTTCAAATGGAGATACACACAGATACACACACACGTACACACACCACACACAATGACAGACAATAAGGAGGCGTGGGTCAAGAGAACATTCTTTAAAAAAGTTTATTGGCTTTTAAAACCACTTTAAAAATCTCACCAGTGAGTACTTTCCATTGAAAAAAAGGAAACAACGCAGTTGCAATATTAACAAGCTACTGTACATTAAGCAGTACACCAGACAACACCACGAAGGACGGCTACTCTACTGGTAGAAACGGACAGGGTTGGTACTGGGTCAGTCCACGGTACAGGACTCAGGGGCTCCTGTACATCTTTATGGTGCATTGGGTTGGGTTTTTTTTTCCTTCATTCAAATTGAAATATCAGTGCCTTATTAACATTAAAAAACAAAATTAAGAGGAAAAAATGTTAACTTCACAAAATGCCTTTTGTGAAACAATATGTAAAAGTTGACTGAAAAACATAGTCAAAACATATAGCATTAAGAACAATATTAACTTAGTAAACAGCACACAATGAAAGTTGCGTAACTCAAGAAACTAGCACTGTCTGTCTGATTAACAGAACCCGCCCAAATCACATAAGACAGTGGTTACCAAGAATACAAAGTACGATAGAAGTCATCACACATGCGTGCGTACAATCATTTTTATCAACATAATGAGCATGTAGGTTTTAAAAGGTTATTTCAACATTTTTCTATCCTCAATGCTTTTATTCTCATGTATGAGAATGAGTAAGAATGTGTATCTCACTGAGATTAATGCACATTTTGCTACAAGACAATTATTCTGACAGTCATTTTCTGACAATTCAATTAAGTTTCCTTACTCATGTTGTCATAACAAAAATATTTTTTGCGGGTATCCGTCATTACCATTTGTCCATAAAGATGTGGCAAAGCCTTGTGTCATAAAAATTTAGTGCAACAATGTGAACTTCCAAAGTTTGTTTGAAATATGATTCATTGATTTTTTTCCAGTGTCTTGCTGAAAGGCTTTGAGCGCAATGTTTGTCACAGAAATGTTTGCAACCAGCTAAAGTATAACCACTTTTTTTTAACCCCCTTATCAATACACCATGCCATTGTTCTCGCTCCAAAGCACACATCACAATCTGCAACCGCAGACACCTATTAGCGTTAAAAGTAAAACGTAACAGAAAGTAAAAACATCAGCAAGCGAGACCCAATAGACAGCATCACTTGAACAACAAATCAGGCCAGAAATGTAACACATAACACACACAGTATTCTTGCCTACTATAATTTCGGTTAAGCTTTTTTTTCATGATGGCACATAGACTTAGCTAGAATAATGGCCATAATATAGTGTCTTGATACATCAAATAGCTATGTATCTATCCTATATACAGATGGAGCTTTAACATGACTTTTACAACAATGACGATAGTCAGAAACTCAAGCATAGCATCCTACTATATCACATAGCCTACCTGGCTAGAAGTGATGGTTTCAACATGCTTTCTGGTCCATAGTTGCCTATAAAGCATAGGAGAGTGACCATTTTATAAATGTACATACTTTACATCGATTTTTGCAAATGAATGTTTTTTTTTTTAATGCCATAAAACTCTTTTTAAGTTAAGTCAAAAAAATCTCTAATGCTGCCAGTTTCCCTTCTTTCTTAATGGTAACAAGGAGTGTATGCAGATATGATAATCTCAACGTTATAACAAATCATCTTTGGTATGGAAATAAGGCTGGATTTCAACTAACACTATCTCATGGCCTCCAGATCTCAAGATGGCAACCGACAACCAGCCTAGCCTGGCCATCACATTTCAGCTTCCAGACTCTATAGGTAACATAGCCATTTCCATACCATCGATACTCTAAATTCCACCCAAGGGGTGGTGGGGGTGGGGGGGGTAGAGAATGCCAAATGATCTCAAGCGGAATGCATGAAAGGTATTCATGAAAATGCCAGCATATCATCTTATACTCCATACAGAACTGGTATGGGGACACGTTCATATTCTATACAATATGCATCATCTATAACACTGATAATTAACTCCAAATAAAAAAAAAGAACAAAGATGAAGAAATAGTGCAGAAATCATGACCAGAAGAACAGCTGCTGATATGAAGAAGCTCTGGATGGTTCTGAAGCTGTCTAATGGTTATACTATGTACAGTGTTGCTAAGGATGGCATAAGGCCTTGGACTTTGGGAATAAGGCAGCCAGTTGTTTTGATTCCTATCAATGTGTGTAGTCCACAAAGTGGCCTGAAGTTCAATCTTTCTCTCTAGGGGTTCGTCTGCTCCCTTTGTAAGATAATAAACAGTACAAGTAGTATAGGCTTTTAAGAAAAATGTCACTGTTGAACAATGCTCAGACACGAAGTCTGTATCTTCACTGTTTTGGTTTATGATAAAATATAAAGATTATGTCATAAATTCAGCACCTGGCAGCGAGTTGCTACCCTTCTTATATTGAGACATGGCAGGCAGGTGTACTGTTTCATGTGCATATATGACACTCCCACTCCTATGATCGTTCCTCATGGTTGTGAAATGCACTTTAAAAACACGTGTTGACAACATACATATTGGTCTGTTGTGCCAAATTTCCAACTCATCTTAATATTATTAAGTTTTTGTTGAATACAAATATTGCATTATTGATCGCCTATAATATGGAAGATTAAGCTTCTTTCTGTGTTCATATCTTAGAAATTGACAAATACATACACTTGAAATGCATACATTTCTGATTTCACATGAGAGACAGAGAGAGAGAGAGAGATAGACAGACAGACAGACAGACACACAGACAGACAGTGATAGACAGAGACACAGAGAAAGAGAGAGGTGGTCAAGACTAATTTAGGGTGACATAAAGTAAAGGTAAGAAATGCTGTAAAGATCAGTAGAAGAGATTTTCTGGTAAGCCTGGCACTTTAAACAGGACAAATGGCAAAGTCCAGACAAATCCCAAACAAACTATAGTATAAAAACACATATACAACGGACACACCAAACTTACGACGAGGGAACGGGAAACCCAAAGAGAGTTTAAAGATTACATTAGCCCAGCATCTCAACTGTGGTCGGCTGGTCTTTGCTCTCCAGCCACTCAAAGCCAGAGTTCACAGGGTCACTGCATATCTGCTGAAAAAGAGGGTCGTTCTTCAGCTCTTCCAGTGTTGAGTCTTCATATTGTTCCTGTGGCTGATTGGGGTCAAACAGCAGGTTGGTGTCCAAGGTGTTAAGGTCAGTGATGCTACTGGACAGATCCGAGGTCAGTCTGATGTCGCTGGAGAAGTCTGACGCCACGGCGTTCAGCTCCGAGGCCACCTGGCCCACCAGCTGGGAGCTGGGGTTCAGGCCGTCGTCGCCCAGCAGGTCCTTGACGGTGTTGTTGAAGTCCAGCTGCTGCTGCTCTTCCTCTGCCGCCGCCGCCGCCGCCGCCACCGCCACTTCCTGCTGCTGGGCGCTCTGGAGGAGGAGCTGGGCCTGCGTGTGCACCGCGGCCTCCTGCTGCTCCTGCTCGCTGGGGCCGGGTTGTGCTTGGGCCTCGTCGCCCGCGAAGCCCACCTGCTCCGAGGGCCCGCCGGCCAGGTAGCCCTGCTGGAGCCCGAAGGCCGCCGGACTAGAGCTCACCGGCAGCTGGGCTTGGTGGGCGGGTCCTGCGCTGAAGGTGGGCGTGGTCTGGAGGATCTGTGTGAGGTTCATGCGGGCCGTGTAGTTGGAGGGGAGGTTGTTGATGCCCAGGCCGCGCACCGCCTCGTCCCCGTCCGAGTCCATCTTGCTGAGGAGGACGCTGGTGATTTTGGTGGTGTTGTTCTGGCCCTGCACCGGCAGCATCTCGCTCTGCATCATGATGTTCAGAGGCACCGACTGGCTGCGCTGCACCATGCTGTGGACCGTGCCCGCTGCCTGACTGTTGGACAGGATGCTGAGCATCTCCGAGGTGATGGCGGCGTTGAACGGGGAGATGACGGCGCGGGTGGTGGTGGTGGTGGTGGTGGTGGCGCTGACGGTGCTGCTCGGAGCTGCTGTGTTGCCGCTGAAGTTCCTCTGGCGGACGGCTGGGCTGACGCTGCGACAACGGAAGGTGCTGGAGCCGCTTGATGTGGTGGCCTTGCTGTCCAGCGGGGCAGGCACCGCGAAGCTCTCCTGCTTTGTCGGGGTGGTGACGGTGGTTACCTGGGGCTGCTGCTGCTGCTGCTGCTGCTGCTGCTGCTGCTGCACTGGAGAGATGGGGGTCAGGCGGCCAAAGTGGGCATCCTGTCTGGACTGGGCCTGAAAGGACTGGCCGGGAATCGCAAAGGCATGAGGCTTACGGAACTGGTCGTCCACCAGGTCTTGGTAGCTGGGCAGAATACCGATGCTCTGATTGGCCAGAGGCCCGCTGCTGTTGCTGTTGTAGCGGTTGTTGATCCAGTCCAGCTTGGCCTTGTCGGGGTGAGTGGCCATGGGCCTCTGCATGGGCTTGACGGGGCTACTGGAGACGACGCTGGAGTCATGGTAGCCCGTCATGCTGGAGTTGATGGGAGTGAAGGCGAAGGGGTTCCTGCACTCCACGGGGCTGGGCGGCACGCTGCTGCTGCAGTTGGACAGCGGCGTGCTGATGGGGGTGTGGCGCCCCATGGCGCCGTCCACCGGGGTGACCACGGCCATGCGGGAGCACGGGCTCTCTCTGGTCATGCTGTGTCCGAGCGTCATCTCGGAGGTGGGGGTGGGCGTGGGCGTGGGCGTAGGGGTGGGGGTGGGGGTCTGCACGGGGGTGGTGCTGCTGTGGGCAGAGTGGAAGAAGGCGGGGCCCGTCTGATGGGCGTTGAGGATGGAAGCCGGAGTGCCGGCAGACTGGCCCTGCAGTGACATGTCCACACAGGTGCTGAACAGCGGCTGCAGGCCCTTCAGCTTCATCTGCTCCTCCATCTGCACCAGCTCCTCCACGATGCTGTCCTGGGTCATGTCGTCGTCGTTGAAGGGGAAGTAGTCCATGCTGGGCTGGGAGCCGGAGAAATCCACCATCTCCTGGGAGAGAGCGAGCTGGCCGGAGGCCTCGCCGGCCTGGCTAATCATGGCGATTTGGTCGGCCTGGGCCTGGTTGTGTTCGGCTGGTATCTGCTGAGCGAACGCCTGCTTCTGAAGCTCCTCCAGCTGTCCCTCCTCCCACATTGTGCTCTTGAGGTCACCTAGGACGGAGGCCTCGTGTGCTCCTGAGTTGGCTGGTATGAGGTTTGGGTCTGCCGACGCCATCTGCTGCAGCAGCGCCTGATCCGCAGCGCTGCTGCCGGGAGCCGCCGGCACCGCCGCCGCAGTGGCGCCGCTGGATCCGGCGTCGCGTTTCACCGACGAGGCCTGGGGTTTCACCGCGCTCCCGGAGCCCTCGGCCTGCGTGACGGGCGAGTCGGAGAGCGCCAGGACCTGCGCGGGGCCCACGGAGGGCTGCTTCACCGTCACCTTGCAGGGGGCGCTCTCTGGCCGGGCCGCCGCCCCGGCTCGGGGGATCCTCTTCACCGCAGGCTTGCTGAGTCCAGGTTTGGGATTGTCAATGAAGGCGAGCGGCTGCTGGGAGATGAACACTCTCTTCACAGGGATGATATGGGCGTCCACGCCGGGGCCTGTGCGCTTCCTGGGACCCTTGGGGTCCGAGCCGGATTCCTTCGGTGACAGGGTTACAGCCGGGGAGCCGCTGGGAGGCATGCTGCCGTTGGCGGTCTGCTTATCAACAGTCAGGTACAAAGTACTGTCAGGACAGGTACTGTTATTGCTCTCCTGGGTCCCAGCCGCGGCTACGGGGGTGGGAGGAGACTGGGAGTCACTTTTGGTCCTGGCCACTTTGTCCGGTATGGGCGAGAACTTCACAAAGAAGCTGGGCTCACTGGCAGCTCTGAACTTGGCCACTCTGTCCTCCGTCCTGCCCCCGGCGGAGGAGCCCGGGTCGCCCGGCTCCGCCTTGGCGTCACTGTGGGGGGGCGGGGCGGGCGCCGGCGCACTGGGCCGCAGGGCCGGGGAGTGGGGCGTGAGGGGAGTGGGGCAGCGGATCTGGTGGGGATCCTCCGAGACGGAGGTGACCGTCATGCCGGTGGAGGCGGGCCGCAGGGCGCCGCCGCCGCTACCGGCGCCACCGCCGCTCGGGGTGAGCGAGATGGCGGTCATTTTGACCACGTTGACGGAGCTCACGTGGGGCTGGGGCATCACCGTCTTGATGGGGCTGTTGGTGATGAGCAGGGTGGGCGGCGAGCGCAGCGTGATGGCGTTGGTGGCGGAGGGCTTGGGGAGGATTTGTGCGTAGCGGTGCCTCGCCAGGCGGTCGCCCACGGGGCTGGCCGAGATGCTCTGCTGGGTTTTGGGAGACTGCTTGATGGACTGCGTGACCACCTGGAAATTGACCGGCAAAACCTTCCCCTCGCCGCCGCCCACAGGGCTGGGCGAGGTCATGGGCTGGCGGTTCCTCTGGACCTGGAGGGGGGGGGGGGGGGGGGGGGGTGGTGGGGGGGGGGGGGGGGGGGGGGGGGGGGGGGGGGGGGGGGGGGGGGGGGGGGGGGGGGGGGGGGAGGGAGTGAGAGATGACATCACACATTAGTCTGATTTCTCAGCACCTTTCACTAGACTACAATTTGTTTCAAAAGGCGGAGCTGGTATGTCGGTTCTTACAAAGCCCTGTACCGTGATGGGACTGGGGACGGCTGCTACCACGATGCCGATGGTGGGCTGTGGGGACAGGAGCGCCGGGCTGCTGGTGGGGATGGTGGGCCCGGGGGTGCTGACCTCCTCACGCTTCACCTGGGAGTCGCTGGGCAGGGGCGAGTGGAGCTTCTGCTCCTGCTGCTTCTTCTGGATCTTCCGCTGCAGCTGCTGCTTGGCGTCCACCGAGGGAGAGGGCAGGGTCTTCACCTGGGGCTGGAAGGAGTTGGCCTCGGCTGTCGGCACGAAGGCTGAGGGAGTCGGTGTCTTCATGCCTGGAGGAGGGAGAGGGATTGGTTCCTTCATTGATTTCACTGCAGTATTTGACTTCCATTTCAGTTCCATTTGACATATTCTTAACTTCTTCACAGTTTGTATTATCTTTTTGTATACACACCAATAATGTTTGTGTATATATAAACCTTATTATAAACCTTTATATATGTGTCAGGTCATGGAAACTAGGGACACAAGTCATTTTGAGTTATTCACAGATTCTGGAAGAAGGTGTAGTTTCTAAACTTTCCAATGATGTGTAACACGTGATGTGATAATATTTGGAGAAGTTGTGGCCATTTGAAAGTAGGCACATCACAAAAGCTAAAACTGAGAAAAAGCCTCCTAAAGATTTGCAGTTGTCACCTCTCTCTATTGGCACATCCGATTTCAGACACAAAATGTATACTTTTAAAGAAACCAATACTGTTATCTGAAGCATGGAGAGGCTTCCCTGTGATATCAACTAACAGATTCTGCAAAAAGACGAAAATCACTCTTTGGTGACTTGTGACTTGTGACTCCATGTGACTCCATGACCCGACACATATATAGTTATTGTTAGAAAAAGGTTTGGGTGGGTGGTAATTTTTACAGAATAACAACCACAATAACAAACAAAACAAACCCTTCACCATGTATCTAAGATGTGTATATCTTAAAGAAAAAGAATACCAAAGACAGCACGACTCATATGAATGTATAGTGAATGTACAGAGGATAAATCCTTTACCTGTGGGCGTTCCAGTCATAACAGTGAGGGCCGCCATGGACTTGGTGCCGATGTAGTGGCTGTTGAGCAGGAAGCGGGCCAGGTCCTCCACGTGGTCAAACTGCCTGCTCAGAACCTTCTGGGCCCACTCACACACTAAGCCGCAGGCGGCAGATCGCATTTCATCCTCTGCACTGGGAGACTGACCCATGGGCTCCATCAGCTCACACTGGGAGACCAGGGACAGAAACCACAGACAGGAACCACAATCACATTACATTAGAATAACCTGAGATCCCAGCAGCGCGTCTCTCCTGTGGCTCAGTAGGTTATAGGGTTTGTTCATGGGGACACTTACCCCATCACCGGACTTCTGCAGGTCCAGATTTGGAAGAGACGGCATGTGAACAAAGGCTTTCTTCCTCAACCCGCTATAACAGTATGTGAGGAAGAGTTAAGGTTACGCCTCTCTCTGTGTGCCGGTGTGTAACTGGAGATGGTGGGTAATGTTCCACCACATGCCTTCAGACCTGACTTTCTCCAAGACCCCTTACTCAGTCTCATCCATCATGCTCAATCTTTGCTGACAGAGACAGGGACCAAATACAGGCTGAATACACAGCATTGTGTGATGGGTGGTAATATCAGACCACATATATTTAAAAATAATTATTTTTCATAAAGTCCTAGAAACGTGGTACAAAATGTCTGACATCAGCAGAGATGCTTGTCTGACTGGTTTAGCCTGCAAACCTTTGTTCTGATCATAACCTAATAGAAATGGCTAGGAAGGGTTCCACTGCTCTTTACAAAGAGTTTTCAGTTCATTCACAAGACCACTTGAGAACTTGACTGTAACTGATATGTAATATGTAATATGTAATAATAATCAGTTAGGGTCTCACATACAATATACAGTTCCACGACTTCACTAATGCTACAATTGTACCTAGAATTGTGTGAAGAAAAAAACGAGAAAACCTTCAGCCTTAGGTAGATGCCAGGTAAAGAGGAAAACAAAAACATACATAATCTCAGATCTTCTTTACTCTAGTGACAAGTCATCGCTATAAAAGGATATTTGGATTTTCCTCTCATGCCCAGGCGACGTGCCTTCATGTTAGGAAACACATTCTTCATGATCTTCCCAAAGTCTGCTGCGCTCAGTGGATTGTAGCCAAGATTGTCACAATAACTTCTGCAATTACAATACAAGGAGAGAAGACATTATAGGAATTGAACTGCACATAGTCACATCCCAGTGTACATTGTACAAATTAATCTGTGACATAACTGAAGGAGATTGAGTTTGGTTTCCACTAAATCTAAATGATTTCTCTAACAAAGGTTGTTGTCTAGGATTATACTTCATTGTATGCTTGAATATCTGTATATATATACGTATGTCTGTATGTGTACTTACTTGTATTCGTCATACACCTCTTGCTTTGGCAGGGACGTCTCAGGGTGCTCTTCTAGGTGATTCCGTATCCAGTTGAATGCATACATTTGTTGTGTACGGCTCGATGACATGGAATTCTGATCACTACAGAAGGAATCGGTAGAGAGAGAGAGAGAGAGAGAGAGAGAGAGAGAGAGAAAGATACATACATATAAGTGAAACAAGACACAGATCTGAATGGGTGATTTTCTAGTCCTTTTGAAAGATAAAGGTTTCGCACCATAGTCCAGGAGTGGAGCACCCCCTCTGATTCTCAGTCCTACTGTGCGGTGTTGGGTGGGCGGGGGGGCGGTTATGAGTAGACATGGGGAAACAAACCAAAAACAGAACAACTGGTACAGCAGGTATCTACCAGTAATATGTTTCTGTCATCATAAGAACAAAGTGTTTTGCTGAAATGAGTGCTAGGACCCCGCAGATTAATTGAACAGAACAAAAAATGGTCTTACTACCTAACCGAACATTTATTGAATGGCTGCACAAATAATACACAATGACCAGAGACTACACAATGACAACACGGACAATTTGAATAAAAGCAACTTAAACCAAAATCAACCAAAATGTCATTAGAATGGTACATTCTGTAGCTAATTCTGGCTTACATAGCACAAAATGAAAGACAATTATTGTGAAAATGTGGTGAGGAAATGGGGCCACTATGCGACATATGTGTATGACCAAACTCAAAACAATAAACAATGTGGATTCTGAACTATATAAGGGTGCTCAAAACAGAATGAGTAATACCTTTTGTCATTGCCGTTGCCAGGACCAGAAGGCAACTTGAGGTAGAGGTAGAGTTTTTCAATGTCTGTAAACTTCTCAACATCTTGCTGTAAATTAAAAGATGAATAATTCATGATATTGTTTTTAAGATTCATATTTCTATATACATATTTCATGATAAGATAAAGAATCATATCAAGTATCCTAATCGAGAATGAAAAACATGTCATCAAGAGACAACACAATAGTGTTACATTAAACATGTAAAAACATGTCAAACGAAGAACAGATTATTAATTCATTATTGCGCATTATTATCAATATTGTGCATTTGAGGTATATAATTTTGACAATGCCCAGAATAAATACAAAATATCCTTAAAAAATGCCAATAACATTCGGTCACCATTTACATGGTGCTAAGCATGCCAGGAACAGAACAATTATAACAATTATTATAAAATGTGCATAAATGCAAAAAAATAATATAATAATGTATCTTCTTCCTCTTAACATTCATACTCTTTACACTGCTACTCTTCATTTAGTATAAATGGTCAATATACCCACTACAGACAGACAGACAGAAATACTTTAATGATCCCTGAGGGAAATTGCATAATAGTAAAGATGTCATGCTTATTTTTGTTATAGAGTCCATCCTATGTATCTGTAATATAATTTTTAGGTTTTCTAGGTTTTCAAGACGGCATTCGACTCTTCATTTCCTGATGCATTTGTCTCTTTGCTGACATTTAGCTTTACATCATCGATACCTATATTTGGGTTGGCACCCAAAACAATCTGTCATATGTAGGCCATGTGTATGTGATACACAAGACACAGTGTCACATATTTTATCACTGTTATAATAATTAGTATAACAGAACAAAGACGTAAATGGTAAAAGAGAGAATTAGAACATGTTAAGGTTAGTCACTATTTACTCACCAATATGTTGTCCACTTTTGATTGTACAGATTTGCTACAACGACGAACAGAGCAAAAACAACACTTAGATGTATCATTTGAAACATTAATGTGTATATATTGTATAACCATTTTCACGTCTGCGTTAATTTCAATCAATACCTTTCGGTCGGCATGCGGATGTGTACTATGCATTCAAGCTAAATCGA
Source organism: Urophycis tenuis (assembly GCA_036785325.1). Lineage (NCBI taxonomy): Eukaryota > Metazoa > Chordata > Actinopteri > Gadiformes > Phycidae > Urophycis > Urophycis tenuis. Next base: position 1,406,200 of record JAXIVH010000013.1, read on the forward strand.
CGATGACTTGTCACACACTGATTTGAAAAATGATGTTGGCTTTATTAGTCATAACCGTAACATGTCTATGGTACTAATGGGCCGATCGTCGACCTTCAGGTAAGCTAAGGTATTTAATAAGGTGCTTTATGGAGCATCTAGTGTGACACCTGTCATGCACGGTAAGCATCAGCATCGCTAGTGTATTTGGTGTCATCCTTGACATGGCCTCTGTTGCTCGCTGCTAACGATGGTGGCTACAACTGTATTCCTCCGAAATTGTCGACCTTGCATTATGGCTACAGAGCGACCCAGTCGGTAATGTCGTAAACACACGATATTATCTAGTCATATGCGAACATCGGTCGAGATATATCTCCGCTTTGTGCTACACTGTCTTCTTGGCCACTCCAATGCTACGCTAATTATAGGATACGGCTAGCAAAGGACACTGTGTGTTGGTTGATGATTGATATTATCCATCTTACCAAATTGAATTTTTTATTTTGAACTGTAATGCATTGGCTTCAGGCCCCTGAAGTCCTGGCACAAGCGTTGGAAGAGAGCCTAATCCCGACGCAGCAGGCTTCTGACCAGGTTGTTGTGGATCATCAGCCATCACGGTGGTTCTCGGGGTGGTGGGGAGCTTTAACAAGTAGGCCTCATCCTCCGCGGAGCGCTGCCCGGCTGGGTGTGCATTACACCGGACCCGCCGTTCGTGAGCAACCCAATAAAGCCCAGCTAGTTCAAGCTGCTAAACTGACAATAAAACATGGTTACCTAGACTACGATTTTCCCCCACGAAAAATATAAAACAAAACAAAAAAAGGTCGGACGTACAAAAGACATCTAGCAAAGGACTCCACTGCCGCAAATAGCACGCCTGCAGCAGCTACGGAGGGTAGTGCTGCTGCCAGGCAGCAGGGGCGCAGGCGCAGGAAGCTAGCAGATAGGTTCTGACGGGTTATCATGTACAATCACATATTTGCCAGTAGAAAATATCTATTGTAGACTATTTGCATACACCAATATTCATAAAAATACGCGAAGGACTTTATTTTCGGAATACGTGATCACACTGACGGTGGATATTCCTTTCAACATCCTTCAGACATATATTTTTTTAATAAATTATTGTTGGTTACTACTGTAGCAGTAGGCTATGACTATTTTGCCATTCGACCAAAATTATTATATAAATTACAAAATCGATTACATTGTTTACAGCAATATGCCTACAATGCGATTGCAACTGACCATAGGCCATCTGTAAATGATTAGCATTAAAAAAAAATAATTAGGATCAAGTCACTAGGTCAAAACAAGACGCACATCCTCAATAGGTATCTAATAGCGCCATCTACTGTTTACAACAGGTAACAACGCGATCCAAAGCACCAACACGCAAAGGTTGAAGTTAGAGGCCTGTGTCTTATGTAGAAATAGCCAAGGTTTTCCATCGTACAATGCGGCTTTTGTTTTGCATTACACTTGGAATTCAACTTTATTACATTTCGATATCATGAGTGTTTTTAGGTCTGTATTTGGCCATTTATAATAATAATGTTAAAAGAATGGTTCTATTACAACCAGTAGACAGTACGTTTTAATGAAATATAGAATTTAAGCAGTCAATCCAGAAGAGCTGAAACTAAAATTATTCCAACTCATCTTTTCAGTCTGATGACAAAAAATGTATTCGTTGCAATAATAAAATGTTTATTTTTGGGCTGAAATTGCTCACATGGCTCAAATGCAGAAATGCATGCCTGGTAAATTATATTTTCTTTTCTTATCTTTCTAGGAATCACTGCATCAGTGCATGGCTTGAAAACATGACTTGATTTCACTCAATATAGCCTTTCATCATCTATCACATAGATCTATCACCCCGTGTTATTGGCTGACTTGTTAACAGCACTGGAGGTGTGGACTGCTGACACCTCCTCCAAAGCACCAGAAAACATTGTTTCCTTTTAAGTCATTGTTTTCTC
>JAXIVH010000013.1:1413172-1433172 GCA_036785325.1 Urophycis tenuis
CAACGGTTGATTATTTAAGCAAGACCAATCTGGTTGTCAATATTCCTTTCAATTTTGCCCGAGATATCCACCAATTCCTAGAACCGTTGGCAACCCCTCCCTGGACGGAGGAGTGGTACGGTCCTCATTTGCATAAGTTGTCTGCGGGTAGCTGCGCGAGCAGCGGGACAGCCAGCTAGGAGCGGAGCTGCACGTGCACTATGAGCACACGAGTCCACGGGCTGGAAGCAGCGCGGAGCCGACGGTGACTGTGAGTCTGGAGTGTTGTGATCCACACAGTTATGTACTGCGCGTATCCTGTCCCCGGGACGGGCAGCAACCCCATGATGTACTGCTACAACATGAAACCAGTAAGGATCTCTTCATTCTCTTTTCTTTTTGTAAAGATCGACCTCTCTCTTCGCTGGTGTTGAAGTATGATGCGAAATGTTAATTGTTTGAATCGTGATGCTATACTTTTGCTGCGACACGACAATCACCTCTTATAATTGTATTGTTACAAATCACATGGATTTAATTTGTATACACTGCTTATTGGTACGCTGTGGTAGTTAGCATGTTATTATTGATGTTACAAATGATACGGATTGCATTTGTACACAGCGCTTAGAAGTTAGCATTTTTCCTGTATACCAGCTTACTTATTTCACACACTTCGCAATGTGTTTTATCCATGAGCTGCACAAATAACAAAACATAACATTAGAAAATGTGTTATTCACGAGGAAGGCTACAAAGTGTGATAAAGTATATCACAACATTTTTTAAGGATTTCCATAAATGGTTGTGAAAATATATATTTATTAGAGACACTAAGTAGACCTATTAGTGAAACATGTGGTGTTTGTGCTGTAGGCTACTATGTTTTGTTTGCCAGCAAGTATTGCCTTTTCTGTTTGATCTAGCTCTCAGACCATGCGGAACTCCTCTCGTCATCAGGACCAACTCATTTGGTTCAACATCACACTTTGTACTTTGTAAGCGCTGTGCAGTCAAGTCCACCGGCAGCGAGATTTTGACATGAAGCAGATTGCCGCTATTTCTATTTGATTTAAGCCTGCTACGTTGGAGCGGTCCCTACACCACTACAGCCATTATCAAAGGCAGCTTTGATCTCTGTGAGACTAACCATATCCAGACATCATGGATCACAGAAGCAGAAAATTGGTTGCATGTGGCTGGAGTTGGCCGTGGTACAACCGCAAGCGTAGGACTTGAAGAGCAAGTTGATATTCCACTCATCTGGTGCCATAACTCACCAAACATTAATAATGGAATAGTCCCGTGCCACTCCATAACATTGGTTTCTTATAATTATACTTATTTTGATTCATACTGTTGATTAAGTCTATGGTTTACTGTTTGTCGTGACAAAGTTGACTTATTCAGTGAAATGGCAAACTACGTAAATAAATACACTCTAAAAGTGTCCAAACACTCAAAGCAAAACAAGATGATTGTTTACACAAGTATAAAATCTTTAGTTATGGTCTTTATTCCCAGAGCGCGTCCTTTATAATTATTGATGTCCTGATTGATGGTTGCTAAATCAATGCGGTGTTAAGAGAGGATCCCAGGGTGACGGCTCCTCTCCAGGGGGGGCCAGAGAGGGGGGGGCGTGGCCATTATTAACGGGTCGCCTGCCATGCTGATGGTAAGGAGGACAATTGGCTTTATCCTTCGCCATATGTTGCTCACGTCGGCTCAGACGGGCCCGGTGTCGGCAGGGGCTCCTCTGTTGGCCTCTCGCGCAATCACCATGGGACTGGTGCCAGCCCGGGTCACGGCTGTGTGTGTCTACCAGTGAGTGTGTGTGTGTGTGTGTGTGTGTGTGTGTGTGTGTGCTACCACCAATGTGTGTCTTAGTCTGTGTATGTCCTTGTGGATGTGTGTGTGTGGATGTGTGTGTGTGTGTGTGTGGATGTGTGTGTGTGTGGATGTGGATGTGTGTGTGTGTGTGTGTGTGTGTGTGTGTGTGTGTCCATTTGTTGATGTGGATGTGGATGTGTGTGTGTGTGTGAGCGTATTCAGGAGAGCCTTTAATAGCCTGCTTTACAGAACTTGTCGTCCGGGTAACTGACACCCCATTGATGTTGTGCAGGGAGGTTTATTTTCATTTCCTGGGACACATCAAAGCAATTGAGAGGGAGGTGCAGGTGCAGGCCAGACCTCTTGGTGTGTGTGTATATATATATGTGTGTGTGTGTGTGTGTGTGTGTGTGTGTGTGTGTGTGTGTGTGTGTGTGTGTGTGTGTGTGGTGTGTGTGTGTGTGTGTGTGTGTGTGGTGTGTGTGTGCGTGTGTGTGGTGTGCGTGAGCATGTGTTGGTGTGTTTTTTCGAGTGCTTTTGTGCAGAATGCAGGCTTGTATCATTGCATCCGTTTCTCTCCCTCTGAAGAACACATAATTAGTGGAAGCTGACCCCTGAGTGCGGACAAACACATCTCAACTCAAACATCTGAGCTCCAGAAGGATATGGTTTGAACCCGGGCCGGAGGTTTTAGTCTAAACAACACGCAGCCCAATAATCACGTGAGCACAAACCGTACCACGGTTAGGGATCGGGATTCCTGCCGGTGAACCCTTCCTAAATCCGGATGAGGAGGTGCATGGAGGTGCAGCTTATGGATTATCCCAGCGAGCTCTGACCGTACGTTGTTTCCACTGCCGCCGGTGTCACCCAGTTTGTTTGTCGTGACCACGTTTGTTGTCGTCTCACTTCAGGTGTATGGACAGTGTCCTGACAATGAGGACATCAACCAGAACCCCACCTCACACCTCGCCAACAAGACGCCCAGCAACGTGTTTGCCAACACCTTCTTTGGTGAGTGGCGGCGGCGCTGTGTCGGATGAGGCTGCTCTGTGTGCCGTCTGAAACACAACGTCCCCCGAGGTGTTTCTCAACGCTTCAACAGAACAAAAGAGCATCCTCATGGAAATGAACTGGGCCTGTCTTTTACCATACATACAGGGGAGGGGATGATGTAGGAGAAAGGTTAAGGTTTAATGTCTACTTTTGCTAGAGTCCCCGCTTTTATTTTGATTCAGTTCACAGATCATCGTGAGAGAAGAAATGGCTTTGAAAAATGTCTTATATGTCAGAAACAACAGTAGTGCTAGAAATACATTTGGTTTGTTTTTAGCAGTAGTATAAAAGTAGAATAGCACTCTTCACTGTCTATGACTAATTCACAATTCACTTAGCGTAGCATTGCTTCGTGACACAAGATGGCAGCACCCAGGTGTTAATACATCCATCCTTAATTCAGAGGGCACCAGCAACTCAGCGGACATCTGGAACACGGCGAACGGGCTGAACCAACAGGGCTACGAAGGGGGGCCGCGAGGGGGGCTCACGTCCCACCACGCAGAGCATGGAAACTACAACAACATGACATCACACAATCACCTGGTAAAACCATTCAATAAAACCCAATCGCCGTGGCTGGTAAAAGGGCTGACCTTTGACCCCTGAGAACACCAACCGTTGGGTCACATGTTGCAGGTCTACTCGACGCAGGCGGTGACGGATATGAACAGAGGCCTTCCCCCGATGTCCTCCTTCCACCGCTCCGACCCCCCCCGGACCCCCTCCTCCTCCGCCAGCACCTCAGAGAACTCTTCAGGTGAGCCTCAGGGACTGAACAGCCTTCCTGCTCTGAAAAGGATGATACCATTGGTATCTGTCAGAATTCAGTGAGTGAAGGAATTAATAAATGTATATGTATACACACGTATATGCACATGTGTGTACGTTTTAGGGGTGTCCTCGACTAAGATTTTGCATCAACAAAAATTTCCCTCAGGGGTGAATAAAGTATCCACCTAACATCTATCAAGGGGAATCTGGTCAAGCAAGACCCATCGTCAATTGATTGTCAAATCGTATATATCATATATATGTTGCTCACTCATGCCTTTATAACTTGTGCATGGTTTAAACACGTTAAGATAATGACGTGGTGTAGCCCGCTGTCTGTAGACCAGGCACAGCGACTCCACTGAAGACCGGCCGCATCTACAGACAAATCAACTCCACAATACGACACATGCCTGAAAATATGGGCTACTGTTAGCCTAATGTACTATTCAATTACTATAACACACATATGAAATCAAACCGTCTCTGTGAGATAGAGTGCTACGTTCTGTTTGATTACGCACGCTATTGACATCTGATCATGACAAACCGTTAAAGAGAATGTAGAGGCCTAAGCATAAAAAAACTAAATGTAAAAACCTGTAGATAATGCACTTCAGATTTTTTAACAAATGTAGCAACATTCATTTTAGCAGAACAGCAAAAATGCAAGTGCCAACTGAGAGAATCATACACAAAGGTTTATTAAACAGACAACAAGGGCATTTATTGAAAGCAAAACAACATAGCAAATTGCACAGATTGAGTCAAACCCTCAAAAATAACATTGTGTAACTTATGGTCTGTCTTTTCCTTCTAGAAGCCAATTAATGTATATACCCTACCCACCCCTGTTGTTAATACTTTAAACCTATAGGGAGGGTCTTTGTGTACCTAGCAAAGCACTTAAAATGAAATGTATGGCTTGATAACCCTCCCTTCCGTCCGCAGGAAACCAAGGCAGTCTGTCCAGAGGGTCGCAGACAGGGGACGCTCTGGGCAAAGCTCTGGCATCTGTAAGTACACAAGGTGGACCGTGTTCAGCCCTGCTGCCGCTGTGGTTTCCTGTTCCACTGCTGTTCAACTCAGAGGATGAAAAGAGAAAAACCCAACACAAGCTGCAAAGTGAAGTAAAAACGGGCCTGTACGCCCGTGTCCCCGGCTACCAGCCGCTGATATGTTTGAAGCTCATACCCACGCTGGCTGCTCGGGCTTTTATTGGCCTGCTGTCGCAGTAAAATGTCCACAATTGATGAGTTTGGTTTGGGATTATGAGCTGGAGGTTGGGGGTGGCTGTAAAACCCTACAGAGACATGATGAGTTGTGCTTTTAAAATGATCCATGTGCTGGCAGTGTGGCTGACCCCTGGTCTTCCTCACTAGATCTACTCCCCGGACCACACCAGCAGCAGCTTCCCCTCCAGCGCCTCCACGCCAGCCCGCTCGCCCTCCCCTCCGCCCTCCTCCACCACACCCTCAGGTACACCACCCACACTGCATGCCTCATCACCACGCCCTCAGGTAGCACCACCCACACTGCATGCTGCGTCACCACACCCTCAGGTAGCACCACCCACACAGCATGCTGCGTCACCACGCCCTCCAGGTAGCACCACCCACACTGCATGCTGCGTCACCACGCCCTGCACACACCACATGTTGTCATTTATTTATTATTATTATTATTATTATTATTATTATTATTATTATTATTATTATATTAAATAAAATTAAATAAATTAGATTGTCCTTTTTGTTATATATTTTTTTCTCATTTCATTTATTTTATTGTATTAATTAATGTATTTAATGTATTTGTCTATTTATTCAATTAGTTGTTATCTTGCTTAATTACTTCCATAAAACTACTACACCTGGACATTTTTTTCACCTCAAAATATGGTTCCTATAATACTCTTGTAATATAATCTCTTGTTAGAGTTTGATTTTCGCAAATCAGACAGCTGTATCAAAATTATACTTATGGGTGTGGTTTTACCTTATCTTTAGACAAACTAATAACACTGTTTTTAACATAGTGTTATGTTTCTTCTCTGTTTTTCCACATCCAGGCCCCAACATTTGGCCCCGCAATGCAGCTCAGTCCCCTGTCTCGCCCGCTTATGAGTCCTCTCTCATATCAATGGTGCGGATGTTCCCTGTTTTACCAACACAAATCCTCAATGGTGCCACTCTGTCACCCCCAATAATAACAAAGAAAAAAATCACATTCAAATGAATGAATGATAGGAGAAAGTCAAGCCCTTTGCTTACGTGTGTGTGTGTGTGTGTGTGTGTGTGTGTGTGTGTGTGTGTGTGTGTGTGTGTGTGTGTGTGTGTGTGTGTGTGTGTGTGTGTGCGCGGGTGTGTGTGTGTGCAAATGTGTGTGTGTGTGCGGGTGTGTGTGTGCGTGCGTGTGTGTGTGCGGGTGTGTGTATGGGTGCGTGCGTGCGCGTGTGTGTGTGTGTGTAGTCTCAGGTGGAGGACCGTCTGGACCGACTGGATGATGTGATCCATGTGCTGAGGAACCACGCCGTGGGCCCCACGGCGGGGCTGCCAAGTGACATCCACAGCCTGCTGAGCCCCACGGGCCCCGCGGGCCCCAACACCACGCTGCCAGCCCCCGGCCACACAGCCTCCATGGTGAACACTGCTCCATGTCCATGGGCCATAGCATTCAAATACAGTGTATACACATGGCAACAAAGTGTGAAGCTGTGAACGCTGTGTGTGTCTGTGTGTCTGTGTGTGTGTCTGTGTGTGTGTGTGTGTGTTTGTCTGTGTGTGTGTGTGTGTGTGTGTGTGTGTGTGTGTGTATGTGTGTGTGTGTGTGGTTGTGTGTGTGTGTGTGTGTCTGTGTGTTTGTGTGTGTGTGTGTGATGAACACAGACAGAGAGCGTTAAAGAATGAGGGCAACTAATTTCTTCTGAAATGTGTTTAGCATTGGACATTTTTTCCACATGTGTTATTTCCACATGTTTTTCCAGCTTTGAGCGGTGGGAAGGGGCTGCTGGGGTTGCAGTGCGGAGGAGTGCTGTCCCTGAAATAGGAAACGGGACACAATGGGGGAATGCCGTGACGCATTGTCTTTGTATGGAGAGCCCATGCATAGATATTGCTACCTACCATGGAGTCAGCTGCATTATGATCCAGCATTTAAGCAGACTGAGACAGGCTTTAGCCTGGCTAGGGTGGGAGGGGTATGCACTGGGGAACAGGGTATTTATATTAATCCATGGCTGGGGTGGAGCAGTGGGGGGGGGGGGGGGGATTCAATTAATTCAACTTTTTTTTCAGAATGATGTGTCAGAAGTAATTTATTCCTGAAGGAAATGAGCAGTAGTTTGGGTGGTTAGTAATTCAAAAGGAAAGCAATGTTAAAGCAAAGCAAATGTGAGCTTAGCAAATGTTGCTATCAGTTGGGTTTGAAGGATATTTCCAAAGGCCTTGTGTAATGTCTTCTGAGGCAGGGTGTCATATTCCTTTGATTTATCAGACATATGCTTACCGTCATACCTATCAGACCTATGCTTACCTGTTGTTTGTGGATCACCCTGCAGGCAGAGGCAGTCAACATGAACAGCAATCATCAGGCTTTCCAAGGACGCTCCCAAAATGGCCACCCGTACCTTGCTAGACAGCGGCTGGCACTCCAGACGATGCAAGGCTGCAGAGGTAGGACCTTTACTGTGTAGTTTACACACCACATTGAGGATCAGGTGTGGTCAGCATCCTGCTGGCCTGATGGAGACCAGGGTCATTGGAGTCTGGGGGACGTTGGGCCTTTTGGGTTTTGTTTTGAAATGGATACAGCATAGTGTACGTCTAAGTGTGTGCGTTGTGTTGGTAGGCAACCAGGAGCTGAAGTTAGAAGGTGTGGAAAGGGAGGAGATGATGCACACCAATCACAGCTCAGACAGCCAGAGATCAGACGAGGAGGGCGACCACAAGCTGCACGACGACATCAGCACCGCAGCCAGGTACGCAAAGGTCAACATGTCACCCACTAAACCTCCTGTCACATATCTATTAAATACCCCATAGTGCACAGGGTCTTTATGTGTCTTTATCTGCATTATTAGACGTTTTATCATACTTTTACTGGACTACTGTTAATTAACCAGAGAGAATTTAGTAATGTGACATTATTTGCCCTTATTTGTCAAGTCACCATTCACACTTAACTTAAACAAGTGAGACGTTTAAAAATGATACACAATACACAAGAAGGCTTCTAACTGTCCTCAGACTGGACTTAAACCACAAAGGTTGTGCACACGTCAAGAAGAACAATGCAAGAGACCAGACTAAGACTAAATGACCGTTAACAGAGATATTCATACAGAGACACCTACTGTATCCAGCCACAGTAACCAGCAGAGGGCAGATGCCTCAACAGTATGAACAACAGACCAGCCCCTCCATGTTACATTGAAGTTACATTAAAGTCTATTGGACGAGTGCTGACACCGGCTGAGACCGATGACAATATACTAAAAACTCATGGCCGTGGTCCTCCTCCTCCTCCTCCTCCCCTCCTCCTCCTCCTCCTCCTTCTCCTCCTCCTCCTCCTCCCCTTGTCCTCCTCCTCCTCCTCCTCCTCCTCCCCTTGTCCTCCTCCTCCTCCTCTCCTCCTCCTCCTCCTCCTCCTCCTCCTCCTCCTCCCCTTGTCCTCCTCCTCCTCTCCTCCTCCTCTCCTCCTCCTCCTTCTCCTCCTCTCCTCCTCCTCCTCCCCTCCTCCTCCTCAGCCTCCACGAGGACGAGGACCTGAGCCCGGAGCAGAAGGCGGAGCGTGAGCGCGAGCGGCGGATGGCCAACAACGCCCGGGAGCGTCTGCGCGTGCGCGACATCAACGAGGCCTTCAAGGAGCTGGGTCACATGTGTCAGCTGCACCTGAACAGCGAGAAGCCCCAGACCAAGCTGCTGGTGCTGCACCAGGCTGTGGCCGTCATCCTCAGCCTGGAGCAACAAGTCAGGGGTCAGTGGAGTCCTGTTCTACCGCCCAGAGAGGGATGCTTTAGTCTAAATATTGTACAGACCTCATCTCGTGAAGGGACATTAGGTATAACATATGTTTGTATAACAACATATTTTAACAGTTTTTAGTCTCCAAGGTTTTCATTAGTATGTATCACCACTGGTCAGAAAGTTATTCATTTGACATCTAGAGAGATGAGAAATTGAGATGAGAAATGAGAATATGAGAACCAACATGTGTATGACCGGTGCACATGTTCTATAAAAAGGACTCCCATTTCGTGTTATTATAGTAATTCATACAGTGAGCGTGACGATGTGATGTGATGTGATGTGATGATGTGATGCAATGAGATGATGGGATGTGATGTGATGAGATGATGTGATGGGATGTAATGTGACGATGTGATGTGATGATGTCTTGTGATGTGACGATGTGATGAGATGATGTGATGTGATGTGACGATGTGATGTGATGATGTGTTGTGATGTGACGATATGATGTGATGATGTGATGTGATGTGATGTGATTATGTGTTGCGCCCCCCAGAGAGAAACCTGAACCCCAAGGCAGCGTGTCTGCGGCGGAGGGAGGAGGAGAAGGCGTCTGCCGGCATGACGGAGCAGCAGTCCATGCACCTGGCGTTCCACCCGGGCCTGTCAGACAGCAGCACCCCCATGGGTCGTCTCTGAGCAGGGTCCCCCCTGTTCACTGCACCCCTACACAGCAGCTCCACTCATACCTACAGCCACCACACACAGCCTCCCTCCCTCACACACACACACACAAATAACATATCCATCCAGGGAAATATTACTATAACAATATGGCACCTTTTAATGGATATTCGATTGTCCTTATAGGTAACTAATGAACCAAACTAGTCTAAAGACATATTGAGCAGAATTAAGGTATTGTTTTATTTTTCACCAAATGACAGTATCCTAGTTTGGCATTACATGAAACGTATTTATTAATGATTCATTGGTGTGGATACCGATATAGATGTGTTATGTTGACATGCTGAGGATGATATGGTTATGTCTCTAATATGCAGAATCCCACAGAGTCCTTTAGAAAGCAGGGCTGTGCAGGGGAAGTCGCTCTCTGTCTCCTTAAGCAGCTCGGTTCACATTTGATGCAATTGAACAATCGTCCCGTACAAAAACGGACTTCTAACTTGTGCCTACACGTACTTGTAACAGACAAATGCATTGTAAACTGAAGATGTTTTTTGTACATATTTTCTATTTATTGATTATGTTTTTTGTTTCAATATCTTAGACAAGAGTAGGGAAAACGGTCGCCCACTATAAGTTACAGATACAAGTTTACAATTGTATGAGTATATGATCAAGCAAGCTCAGAGGAGTGGAACCCCCATGTGTGTGCGAGCGCACAGACTCACCGTCTGTCTGTCCGTCTGTCTGTCTGTCCGTCTGTCTGTCTGTCGGGCGCTGCACGGGAACGTAACCCTTCACATGTGTGTTTGTTGTGTATGAGAATATTGCAGGAGTTTGACCATTCTGTGAATGGACCGAGATCTCCGAGAACGTTGTAACGTAGAGGCATCGTATATCTTCAAAGTGATGTTCTTCATGTGTTTGCTGCAACATTGTGTTATAGATCTACGCAAGTTTATACCTAATGATACACTGATGGGTAGGACAGACCACTTTGCAGTTTCCCCCCCATATTGTTTTAAGTGTAATTATTGTTCTTACAATTTAGTCTATGCCTGGTTGCTATTGCATGTTTGTTTTTCTATTACATTCTTTCCATTTTCTAAGTTATGTAAGTTATCTTTTATACAATCTTTGTGAAAAGATTATGCAGCGGTATGTAATTTTACAGTAGTTAAATGTTTTATGTTTATAGCCTACCCTTTAAGCATATCACTTTCCTACTTTATTGAATTGCATTGGTATCTACTCATCTCATGTTATCTGCTGAGCAAAATTAAAACAGCCAATATGTGTACACTTTTAAGTAGCCCTAGGCATGTGTCAAAATGATGTAGCAATAAACGTCCTTTTCAATAACTTGATTGTTTCATTTACGGTTCATTGGGATTGGGAAATAGTAGGCCTAATGTATGTAGGGGTTGTGTGATATGACACTCGACGTGTTCTCAGCCGGGTGGAGACGAGAGAAGTTGAATCGTAGTCCAAGCTCAGCCCCACCAGTCCGTGCGATAGATAAGCTGTAGCAGTCCTGTCATCACAGCACCGTCAATGCATCGCTGAGACGTAGTCCTACTCTTCTGTTCAGTAACACTTGGTAAGTTTGAGACTTTTCATGACTGTAGGCCTACTTTGTTGTTTTTTAACTTGTGATCGCTGTTTGCTGGGACGTTTTTCCTCAAACTATGTTATAACTTAGGTAAATACCCCAAGGGCGAGGCGACCCATAACTTCTTTGAAGCTTGAGCAAAACCGGATGACAAAGTACTGAGTGATCCGTTATCAATCAGACCTACGGTCACTAGTTTACTAAATTCGCGCTTAAAATGCAAAGATAGCAAGTAGTCCTATAGTTTCTAACAAAGTTTGTTTTATCCAAAGAAAACTTTTACCCAATGCTTTGACATGCTTACCGTTCTCTTGATCCCTTGATCATTAAAAGTGGTTACTTTACTTGCTTATGAATTAATGAAGGATGGCTAAGGATCGTGCCCTTTAGAAGAAAGGTGTATTGTTGCCTGGACTAAAACAAAGTTATCGTGAAGGCCTTTCGCTCTCACAGTGACACATTTGTTAATAAAAAGCGTCCACATATTGTAAAAGTGGATGACGACAGCCAGCGGCGAGTCGACCGCCGTGTATTGTGGTCATGCAGCTTTGGCTCAACTTTGGCTGCATGACAATAGCCTGCCCTGTCATGAGTACAGAGAATGGGCTGTTTTCATTTCACTGCCGTGGCAATGTGTTGTTAATACGTATCAAGTTATTCTTTCACCACAGCTGATGCGTGTAGCTCTGCGTGGGTTGCTGTGTCAGTAACTGTCATTCATTGTCCTCAACTCAGGCGCAGCACAATTGTTGTGTAAACAGTGACCCGCGCTATTTCACATGATATATGACCCAACCACCAGACCGATTTTGGTCTTTTAGAGATACACGGTCGTGGTTTATTCAAATTCAAATTGAAAAAACAAAAGGGACCTCGTCCTGTTTCACAGGCTCGGTCCCTAAATACATGTTTCTCAGCAGGCCTAATACTCCACAAAGTCATCCTCGTATCTCGAGCCTCTGGAGGTCCGATGGAGCCGCACAAAATGAATGGTTCTCCAGACATCAGGGGCTACAGTCTGCCGCACCGCCGGCCCCTGAGCAGCCCGGACAACCTGTTCGGAGTGAGAGTCCAAATCCAGGGAATAAAAGGTCGTCCCTATGTGGTTATGAACAACAATGACCAGGAGAGCCACAAGGATTTTCCAGCTCATCTCTCAGAGAACCAGGGGCAGAGGAGGGGAGCTTCTCTGGACAGGTCATCAGATGAAGAACCAGCTGGTAGAAGAGGCCAGCTCACAGACTCTTCATCAGAGTTCAGAGACTCGGGACGAACTGTAGCCTCCAACGCACTTCATTATCAGAGACACCCAGAGCTACTTCGCCCGTACGACCCTGAGAAGAACAACCTCAACCTTCTCATCCCACCACAGACCATTGCAGATGCCCGAGCAGCTAAACCCCACTCTGGTCCTCCGCCAGCTCAGACAACCCAGGCCACCAGTTTGCCTATTAAAGCCCGGATGCAATTACCTGCTGCGGGTCTGGTTCCAGACCACAACGAGAATCAGCCCAGAGAAGCTGTCCCTCCAGGGAAAGCGGTCCCTGCCCGGTCCCCAAACTCAGTGGAAACAGACAACATCTCTTCAGTGGGTAAGCTGATCGACCGCTTCAACAGCACCCAGCAGAAGAGAGGCCGCTTCGGGCCGAGGAACAGGATCGACCTGGACGATCGGAGGAGGTCTCGCAGCGTGGACAGCAGGCAGACCTCTGACTCGTCCACCTCCTCGTCCACCTCCTCCTCCTTCTCCTCCAGCAGAGACTCCTCTCTGAAGGGCCCCCGGGCGGGGACCTTAAATCAAGATGGCAGTCCTCCTGAAGAACCAGGGAGCAGGTTCCTCAGCGGAAGCCGAGACACACTGGTGGCCAGCCACCGGCAGCAGAGCTCATCCTCCACACAGCTCTACCCAGCGCACCAAGGGAAGGAGTCGGCCACAACATCTCCCCAGACCGCCAAACCACTGAACGGATTGGAAAAATGCATACCCCGATCCCAAGCAGTCTCAAACCACGTTGATGAGCCCCAGGAGAGGGACGCACAGGTAAAGAGTTTCACTACATGTATCAGTATCAATCCTTGACCAAAGGCAGCATTTACGTGCTGTTTGGTTTTTTAAACAGGTCACTCCTGATCTTCTGAAAGGACAGCAGGAGGTTTCTGCGGACTCAAATGAAGACACAGCAAAACAGATTCTGTTCTGCTACCTCAAGGATGGGTGAGCGATTCACATGTTTGAGTATTCCGTGCAAGACACTGTAGACCGAGGAAAACCTAGCTGGTATCATAGCTCCATCTGTGCTAGCTCCAGAACTAGAACTGCTATGGCTTGGTGCTTCCCGTGTAGACCAACTGGGCCTGGATGATACCACTTGTGTTTCAGGGCTGTGTTGAACCAAACGGCACATTACTTTTACATCAGATCACTTTCAAGCGCTCCCCGGTCCTTCTGCCGTCTTGACATCTTCTAATTCCCTCTTCGTACTGAAATTCTTAATTGCATTAAGTAGAGCAAAAACAATCCCGCTGCTTCAATGCAATGTCGGCCCACCCGCCACCTATCGCCCTTCTAGCATTCCTGGAAGGGGGATCCATGCTCTGCAATCCCTTGTTAAGGTCTCTTCCTATTCCCACTGCGTATGGAGGAGTTTTTCTCCGACCCATTCAAGGCATTAGGGTTAGGGGGCAGGGGAGGTGCCGTCAGGTTTCATTTGAGGCCGTGCCTGTGATGCCCTTTGAGGCTGAAGTTCTGGGAAATAAAGTTGACTTGACTTGGAGGTGAGGGACATTTCTCAAAAATATGAGTGTTTTGCCTCCCTCTTTGCCCCTTCTGATTGCTAAGGTGCAAGTTATGGTCATCTCATATTCTAGATAAGGAATGGCTGTTACAGCTGTGTGGGCTCACCACACGTCAGATTGGAATTCAGACTATGAACAGATTTCCACACTAATAGATGGGTTTTAGTCTTTGTAGCTGCATTGAGCAATGAGGTAATAATATGGTGTTTTTTCAGAAAACACTGTAGTGACTTAATAACAAAGCAAACTAAAATAATACAGATTGAAAAAACTGTGGGAAAAATGAAATAAATAAATGGACTGCTTCAGCAATATTTACAGCGATGGGAAAACCCCTAATGTGATTAAAAGTATGTGTAACTATGTTTCTACTTTGGTTTCAGGACAACTGATAATGAATCCACCACAGAGAAGAAAGTGAACCTGGTGTTAGATAAGTTGAACACGTTGAAATGGAAGACAGCTGAGGGTGTGAAGGAGGAGAGAGTAAGTTCTGAGAGGTGGATCACCAGCTCAGACTGAGGGGTCTCAGTGTTGGTAAAATGCTTCATGTTTTGATACTCTGAGAGGTGGATCACCAGCTCAGACTGAGGGGTCTCAGTGTTAGTAACATGCTTCATGTTTTGGTACTCTAGGATCATACTGCTGAGGTTAAGGGTCTACAAGAGAAACAGACGGCGCTTGAGTATGAGGTGGATGAGCTGAAGAAACAGCTGACGGTGGAGATTAAGGTACAGCGCAGTCAAACCAGTACAGGAGAAAACATGTTTGAAAACATCAACATTTTGCTCCGTACATACAAAGTGTTATACTGAATTTTTGTGAAGTTGGTCATCTGTCAATTTTTGTATGTTTTGTAGAATGAAAAGACGTTAGCCAAGGCCTGTGAGAAGGCCAGGAACGATAGAAAAAGCCTAACCGAAGAGTTGAACAGGAGTGAGTTTGAGCTGTCGAAGCTCAGGGACAGACTGGCTGAAGTAGAGGCAGAGCTTCAGTCCACCAAACAGGAGTATGTTACTGCGTTTGTGTTCGTCACATGTTGAAGTGTACCGTATTCCATGAACAGCATCAGTCCTTGATCCTTCCACACATGCGTGCTGTTTGCTGTGTGTGTGTCAGGTTGGCCCAGCTGACAGTAGAGCGAGACCGCTCCAAGACGGAGATGAAGGACCTTCAGCACCAGCTCTCTGAGATGCACGACGAGCTGGACAACGCCAAGAACACACAGGAGATTAACTCAGAGAAGGAGGTGCTTCTACAAGTGAGGAATGATTTGACATGTACATGTGAAACTAGATGTTGATATGAAAATCAAGTCAAATCAATAGCTTTGGATATGAATTAAAGTTAGTGATGGATAGACCAAAAATGTTAATGGCATTAATAATGTACCCATAATAGTTGTACTTTCTACATTGTGTCTAGTCCATTTCTTTTTTAGAAACTAGGTCATGCAGCACGTGGTATTTTTTGTCGCTACCCCATTTTTGATTGCATACTTTGATTGTTCTCAGCCTCCCTTGCATGTCGCTTTGGATAGAAGCGTACAGTGGTCTGCTAAATTGCTGGATGTGAATGTGTGTGCATGTATCAGGATATGGCCCAGCTGCGTGATGGCTTCCAGGAGCTCCTCCTGGTGCAGGAGGAGCAGGAGGAGATGCTCCAACTGAGAGAGGGGGAGCTGGCAGCCCTGAAAGGGGCTCTGAAAGAGGAGGTGGAGAACCATGAGAGAAGTGTGACCGCTCTGAAGGAAGAACACCAACATAAAGTTCAGAAGCTCCTTCGAGCTGTGGATTTGGCCAAAGAGGTGACTGGTGACTTTGCACCTTGTTCAAACCCACACCCATTCATTAATTCCATGTACAAAACCTTTGTTTTCGCTTCAGCTGTTATTGCATCTTTTTTTTATCTCTGTTGTCAGAGTAATACACTGCTTGGTCAAGACAAGGCTGAGGCAGAGAAAGTTCGAGAAGCGACCCAAGACAAGTTCAGAGTGATGAGCCAAGAGAAGGGACATCTGAAGGAGCAGGTGGGGCAGCTGGAAAGCAACGTAGATGATCTTCACCAGGCCGTCAGAGAGGCCAAGGCCTTGGAGAAACAGCTGGAGCAACGTGCCAATCAGCTGGAGGTAGATGGAACACAGGAACACATCAACATTACGTTTCTCGCATTGCTTGTTTTGTTAACCGTAGGTGATTCTGGTTAGGGATGCTGACGTATCTTTCTGTTGGATTGTCGTTTCAGAAGGAGAAGCAGCAGGTTGAACGCACTCTCATGGAAGTGAGGCAGAAGGAGGATCAGATGTCTCAGTCCAACCAGTCCCTCATCACTCGTCTGGAAGATGTGCAGGTACAGGCTAACTCGGTCTCACCAGCCGCCCGAGGCCGTGCTTCTACACAATAAGAGATGCAACTATGAGTCAATAAGTTGACAGAAAGTCGTTGAAGTCCTTTGTCAGGGACAAATACCAGAAATTGTAATATTTGTCCATTGATCTTTTTAAAATTAATGCTTTAGTTTTTCTTGGCTGCACATTTTCACTTGGGTTACTTGTGATGGGCATTGCTATTACATTGCAAAGACTCAATGAGTAATCTAAAATACATAGCTGTTTACTAACCATTGTACTTTGGTGGCAGATTGAGCTGACAAAGCTAAATCATGAGCATCGAGAACTGAAGGACAAGCTCAGGGAAGAGAAGAGTCAAGTTCTGGAGCTGTGGAGGACACGGCAGGAACTGGAGGAGGAGAGGAAGATGCAGGACAGGACAGTGGAGCAGCTGCAGAAGAAGGTGAGAGAGTGAACTACCAGTAGTGATAGTCCCATTGGGAGAACGCTAGACCCTTGTCCAAATGATGGGAGCTCAAATTGCCAATAATTATTTAAAAATAATGCACTATAGTGTATTGATAAGGAGAAGAGCATAAGATGCAAATGTACATGTAACCATGTTTACGTAAATGTATATAATAATTCACTTAAGAATTTGGATAAAGAATCACATGAAAGTGATTGGAACTTAAGGCACCAAAATGTGCGCCTGAGTGCGCTAGCGACTTCTTTTGCAAAACTTTGAATAGCATATATCTCTATATGACACATATGTCGGTTGTAAAGGATAACACTGTCTTATGAAGAGATTGACGAGCACAAACACATAAGGGGGTACATAAACTAGGTTTCAGCAGCTTTCATCAAATTAAGGCTTTTAGACTTTATGAGCCCTATTTTGTGTCCATACTGGCAAAAACTCACAGAATGAATTGCAAAGTAAATACATTTATACACATGGAACATGTACATTCAACTGAGCATGTTTTTTTTACATGGTCACAAGTTCCTTGTAGTGACAGCAATGTTTGTCAAAGGACAGAAAATCATTGTTCTGTGTTAGTGTGACTTCAATGACCTTAGTGACTTTAGTTGTTCAGTTTTCATCAAACAAACCCTCATGAACTTTTGAGATGACGTCTCTTTCAATAAAATCTGCTAATCCAAGTCACGTAATCTGAGACGCCTTGTCCTTTGTTAGACATCTTGTCCTTTCCCCACTTGAAGGTTTCAGTGAGATCAGAATCAGGGAACATGGTTTGAAACAGCTCAACCTTTTCTTCATTGCTTTGATAGGACTGCCGTTTATCTCTGCATCTTATCTACAGTGCTTTATGAAAGTTAGGTTAACTTTCATAATCCAATACATTTCCAAAGACCCATCCAAGTCCTATTGAAGCCATTGTGTTATTTGATTAAAGACTCGAATCCTGTGTACATGTACCACAGCTCTCTTTGGACACTTTCACGTCCACTTTCCACCCCAGTCCAGTCCTATATCTCACCACAGTGACAACGTTGTCTTTCTGCCATATCTTTGCGGCCGTTCCGAGACAGATGAGCAGCATCATGGGTGAGTGTGAGGTCTCCACAGACAAGCTGCAGCAGCAGGTGACGGAGGCCCGGGACCGGAGCCAGAGGGAGCTCGCCGAGCTGCGCAGGCAGCTGGAGGAGAAGGGAGTGGAGCTGGACAAATCCAGACTCGCTGCCAAGAAGCTACAGGAAGAGGTGCGCCCCTGCAAACCCAGTGCGCCGGGGAAGGTTTCACGCTGCCCTGCAGGAAGTGGGCTGCACGTCCTGCACAGTGTATACCACAGCTTGGGCTGCGTCCTGTACAGTGTATACCACAGCTTGGGCTGCGTCCTGTACAGTGTATACCACAGCTTGGGCTGCGTCCTGTACAGTGTATACCACAGCTTGGATGGATAGATTAGGTTTTAGTGACCTGAAGAATAAAGTGGAAAATTGCCAAAATAAACAGTGAAGATGAAATTGTATTCCAAATGCAAGACCAAAATAGGAAGGCTACATATGAAAAATAGGGTATTTGTGGGAAATAAAGTTGTTTTATGTACTGGCTCATAACTTTACTCTCAACTGAGTTGGATTGAAACGTCTGTCTTCTGTGTGCTTTGGTCCAAGCTGCTTTGTCTGGAGAAAGACATGCAGCAGAGCCGCAGGGAGCAGCAGGAGGCCCAGGGGAGGAGCCGGCAGCTGGAGCAGAAGGTGGAGGAGCTGGAGAAGAGAGACCTGGCCACCCTGGAGAACCACGAGCAACAGGTCAAGCTCATGGAGGTACAGTTTATGGAATACACACGTGTGTGTGTGTGTGTGTGTTTGCGTAGAGACACACACACATGCGCTAACACACATGTTGATAGCGGTCTGATTGTTCAGTCCTTGTGTCAATTTTGTGTCGACCACGTCAATCAAAGGATACTATTTGAAATGGAAGCTTCAGGTTTTTACGCCTTCTTCTCCTTCGTGAGAAGAAGTAGGCTATTCAGGAAGATGCCACGGTGATTAGAAACAGAAAAGAAACAGTTTGTCATTCAAACAACTGTGAAGCAGTTGTCTTATAAACAGCCAACATACTAGGGAAATGCCAGTATCCACCCGGGTTGGGATCTATATATGCAGCCAATGGGGCGGACCAGTCTGGGGCTCAGACAGAACACTCATGGGTTCGGGTAGGGTCAGGGTTGTTGTTTTTGGCTCGATTTAAGCCATGGCGCGCACACACACACACACACACACACACACACACACACACACACACCGTTAATGGAACCCAACAGGATGTAAACTTGTAATGTGGAGCAAATGGGAACACATCTAGAATGTTATTATTATTCATTAGGCCTATTCTAGGCAAATACAGAACATATAACTCTATGTAACTGTTATGTATATGGATATGGTTGATAGACAGGCAGAAACCCCATTATTTTAAAGTTGAACGTTCAACTATAACACACTTTCACACAATGGAGCTTCACACAGGCAGTGCAGTGAATGCAGTCAGTAAAGTGGAGCTCATAGATTTGAGGATGTGAGAGTGGGTAACACAAAGCTTCCTGGAGTGCTTATTTGTACTGTGTTCACAGTGATGTGTGGTTATCTAAAACAGCCATAGCTGCTTCTCACCGCCTGTTTGACCTGTTGATGACACAACACAGAGCTGTCAGTGCTCAGTGTTGACATTGGGTTGAGTTTTCATGTTTACTGTTAGAAAGTCATCAGACCTGTCTCTCCTCACTGTACAGTAATGGTTACCTTGGGACATGTACCAAACTATACAATTATATAATATATAATAAAGCTAATATAACAAAGATAATGTACCACAATAAGATACAAAACAATGCAATGCAATAATATATTATATTAGAAAATATCTTCTAAATATATATTACATAATATAGATGCCATTCAGCAACTTTTAACTCTAAACTTTTTTATTCTTTTTTATCCTGCCTCCTTTTTTTATTTTTTATCTGTTTATTGAACATTTTTGTTAAACACATACAAATCACAGATTGAGTAAATGTACAGATTGAAAAACTCCCCATTCCCTCCCTCACCATCCCATATTCCCAAATCCTCTAAAGAAAAACAAGATACAGAAAAGAAGGTATCGTAATTGAAAAGAAAAAGAGCAAGATAAAACAACTTCATAAAATAGCCTGCCTCCTTTGAACGTTTCTATTTGGAGTGAGCATGAAGTCACCTCTGAGTCATAACGCCCTCCCACCACCTCAGAGACGCATCGGCCAGCTGGAGGAGGACTTGTCTGAGGAGCGGAGCAGTGCGGACCGGCTCATGGACCGCGTGGAGAAGAGCAAAGAGCAGGCCAGTTGAACGGCTCACCTTGTAGGACGACGTCACACACATGGCTGGCACATGGCTGGGGTTGTTTTGCTACAGGGCCGCGGTTCAGTGTAACAGTAGACTCACATGCACA